>JAKELJ010000501.1:0-25000 GCA_025594165.1 Tamias sibiricus
TAGACTCCAGACAGGTCTGCAGCAGGCAGCCCACGTATGCCAGGTTGCATGCCTGAAATTTTAAGAGTTTTAATGTGTAACTGTTTAATTCTTTCCAGAGAGATGTTTTCTGGGTGATAGAGATATTTTGTAAATAATATACTTATTTAGTGTTGGGAGGGAAAGCAGGGAATGAAAAGTCAAAGTACTAGACATGAAACTGTTTAGGTGCCGCGCACGCCTGTGATCCCAGCACGTGGGAGGCTGAGGCAGGAGGATCGCGAGTTCAAAGCCAGCCTCAGCAATAGCGAGGCCCTTAGCAACTCAGTGAGACCCTGTCTCTAATAAAACACAAAAAAGGGCTGGGGATGTGGCCCAGGGGTCGAGTGCCCCTGAGTTCAATCCCCGGTACAAAAAAAGGTGGTGGGGGGGGGCTGGGGTGTGGCTCAGCGATTAAGTACAAAATAAAAACAAAATAAAATACCGTTTTGCCAGCCCTACATCAGGTCTGGGGGTGCAGAGTAGGATTCCTTTTAGCCATAAGGAATGGACTTCTTGGGACATCCGTCTGCTGGGCAGAGTGTCTGGGCCACTTCCTAGAGATCTTGACCTGTCACTCGGAGTAGGGAATGCTAACGAAAGGAAATCAAAGAAAGCCAAGAGATTCCAACGTGCTGAAATGACAAAAGCCGACACCACCGTGCAAACTGCTAGGTCAGCTCCCTGCGTCACCCGCCCAAAGGCTCTTTCTTTATTCTGCCTGATTTTCCACCACTGACACCCCCCGTCTGTTTACTCCAAGAGATCAGCCCTTGAAATGGAGGTTCATGTGGTAACCCAGAGGCCACACGTGGGGCCCTTTGTGGTTGACACTATTTTCTCCTCATCCCAAAGTGGGATGCAGGACAGGCTAGCACAGGGGGATGGCAGAGAGGGCAGACAGGTTAGAGCAAGAAGGAACTGCAAATAAAAACCATTAGAAGCCGGGCGTGGTGGCGCACGCCTGTCATCCCAGCACCTGGGAGGCTGAGGCAGGAGGATCACGAGTTCAAAGCCAGCCTCAGCTATGGTGAGGCCCTTAGCAACTCAGTGAGACCCTGTCTCTAATAAAATACCAAAAAGTGCTGGGGATGTGGCCCAGTGGTCGAGGGCCCCTGAGTTCAATCCCCGGTACCAAAAAAAAACAAACAAACAAACAAACAAACAAAAACATTAGAAGTCACTGCGCTCTGTGCTCCTTCCAAATGATAAAAAAAAAAAAAAAAAAAAAAAAAAAAGAGAGACACAACATTGCGAGGATTGGCAAGGATAGAGAACAGCTGGAATTCTCACCCCTGCTGATGGGTTAGCCACATGGGAAAGTCCTTGGGCAGCTTAAGCATGTTAAATACACCCTTTCCCATGAAGGCGCGCACTCCAAGGTGCTTTCAAAAATGAAACGGCCCGCGTACAGCCACACGAACACTGCACCAGCATCGAGGCGCTCAGCAGCGGTGTCCAGAACACCAGAGTGGAAACAAATCAAGTGTCCACCAACTGATGAATGAAGAAGCCAAATGTGGCCCATCTGTATGGTGGGATATTATCCACCCAGGAAAAAGGGAATCTTGATGCGTGCTGCAGTGCAGGTAAGCCTTGAAGACCTTGTGCTGCACAGGCACAGTGGTGCAGGACAGTCATCCCAAAGGCTCCGGAGGCTGAGGCAGGAGGATCGCAATTTTAAAGCCAGCCTCCGCAAGTTATCAAGACCCTAAGCAACTCAGCAAGACCCTGTATCTAAATTAAAAATAAAATAAGATAAAATAAAAAGGACTGGGGATGTGGCTCAGTGGTTGAGTGTCCCTGGGTTCAATCCCTGGTGCTAAAAAAAAAAATAAAAAATATATATATATATATATATATATATATATATATATATATATATAGCAAGGATAGTAACACACAAGGAGTGTACTTACTGTTGGCCCACATTAGAGTAAGCCCCAAGTGTGTAGCATCTCATTTAATCCTCACCAGACCCCAGAGAGGAGCTGCTGGCGTTACCTGAGCTGGCTGGTTGTGCACATCATTCAAGGCCACTGGGCTGTCGGTGGTGCAGTCAGGTTTGGAGTCTGAGTCCAGACCCACCGGTGTGACCTGACTGGGGTTCAGTGGCAGGGTCTGAGGTGTCACCTGCTCCTATTGCGCCATGAGAAAGTATCAGTGCCGTGACTCTCGGCCAGGGCTGTCTGTGCCACGCTGGCTCTGGATAAAGAGCAGGGTATTTGCCTGGTGACCAGGCAGAGAAGCCCCTCAGTTGGGTCTTTCCATCCCCAGAGGCTGGGGACATAGCTCAGTGACACGGCACTTGCTTAGCTATGTGTGAAGCCCTGGGTTCAATCCCCATCACCACACACACACACACAGAAAGAAAGAGCCGGGAGAGTAATGCCAGTGACTGCAGAGGCTGAGGCAGGAGGATCACAAGGCGGAGGCCAGCCTCAGCAACTTAGCCAGGCCCTAAGCAACTTAGTGAGACCCTGTCTCAAAATAAAAATAAAATAAAATAAAATAAAAAGGGCTGCAGATGTGGCTCAGTGGTTAAATGCCCCTGGGTTCATTCCCTGGTGAAAGAAAGGAAGGGAGCTGGGTCATAAGGTGGTTCCATTCCCAGTTTTCCAAGGAATCTCCACACTGCTTTCCATATTGGCTGCACCATTTTGCAGTCCCACCAGCAATGTATGAGCGTGCCTTTTTCCCCACATCCTCGCCAACATTTATTGTTGCTTGTGTTCTTGATGGCTGCCATTCTGACTGGTGTGAGATGACATCTCAGGGCGGTTTTGATTTGCATTTCTCTAATAGCCAGAGAGGTTGAACCTTTTTTCATGTATTTGTTGATTGATTGTATGTCTTCTTCTGAGAAGTGTCTGTTCAGTTCCTTGGCCCATTTATTGATTGGGTTATTTGTTTCGTTGGTGTTGAGAATTTTGAGTTCTTTATATATTCTAGAGATTAGTGCTCTACCTGATGAGCATGTATTAAAAATTTGTTCCCAATTAGCAGGCTCTCTGTTCACCTCACTGATTGTTTCTTTTGCTGAGAAGAAGCTTTTTAGTTTGAATCTATCCCATTTATTGATTCTTGATATTGGTTCTTGTGAGGAACACTAGAATGGCCAAAGGGGAGGGAGGGGAAGGGAGGGGGCAAAAGGGTGAAGAAAAAAAAAAAAGATGGTGGAATGAGATGGACATCATCACCCTAAGTGCACGTATGAAGACATGAATGGTGTGAATAGACTTTGGGTACAACCTGAGATATGTAAAGATGTGCTCTGTAAGTGTAATATGAATTGTAATGCATTCTGCTGTCATATATAACGACTTAGAATAAAAAAGAAAGGAAGGAAGGAGGTGAAAGAGAGAGAGAGGAAGAAAAGAAATAAATTTTTCAAATTTTTTGTCCAATTCTTTGACACCACCCCAACCTCCCCTTCAAACGGAAAGCCTCAAAATCTTGATTTTGCAACATTTATCCACATAAGACATTGGAGTGGGCTCACCCTTAGAGCTAGGTTCCTGTCATTTTATCATGTAAACATGGAGTCCAAAAAAGGAGTTGGTAGCCGGGTGCGGTGGCGCACGCCTGTCATCCCAGCACTTGGGAGGCTGAGGCAGGAGGATCGTGAGTTCAAAGCCAGCCTCAGCAATGGCGAGGCACTGAGCAACTCAGTGAGACCCTGTCTCTAATAAAATACAAAAAAAGGGCTGGGGATGTGGCCCAGTGGTCGAGGGCCCCTGAGTTCAATCTCCGGTACCAAAAAAAAAAATAAAAACCGGAGTTGGTGACATTGCCCTGGGGGACTCATGGTCAACGGTCACTGGTGTTCTTGAGTGCCTACTGGCCTGCCCGGGCCTTGCCCATCCCTCTCTGCCCTTACAAGGACCCAAGGGAGCTGCCCTTCCTCCTCCCCCATTTTTCAGAGGAGCAGCCTGTGCCCCGGAAGGTCATGTCCCCAAGTGTCCCCAAGGGCAAGCCCGGGGTTCTCCAGTCGTGGAGCGTGGATGCCCTTTCTGTTTTTATCTCTTTGGGCCTTTGCTGATGGCTGGCGATAGGGCTGCATGGGCCCTGCCCTAAGCAAACATTCCAGGTAGATTCATCACCCTGCGGTCACAGGGAAGCCATCATTCAGCTAATCCCTATTACAGCATTAAAAAAAAAAAAAACAGGAAGCTATATTCATAGAAACGTATGCATCAAGTTGTGCCCTCAAAAGCCCTCGGCTGAATGTGCAAGAGCACCTGCATCTGCAAACCCCCTTCTCCTCTGGACGCCGTCGCTGCAGAGCATATGTTCTCTTCTGGTAGCAAAAACCAAGAAATGTGTCTCCTGGGCGCTGTTTGTGCACTGTGGTCATTCTGCCGGGGTTTCAATGATGACTCTGGAGAGGGTAGAGGCCCAGGAGGCACAGAGATGAGTAAGACCCAGGCCCTGTCCTGCAGACCTCCCGGGCCACTGGGGACCCTAGAGGCTTTCACGAAATATTAGCAGTGAATGCAGAGAAGGCTCAGATAAAGTGTCACGCCAGGGCTGGGGCTGGGGCTCGGTGGTAGAGCGCTTGCCTAGCACGTGCAGCACCACATAAAAAGAAAGAAAGAAAATAAAGGTATTGTGTCCAAATACAACTAAGAAATAAATATTAAAAAAAAAAAAAAAAAAAAAAAAAAGCCATGCCAGTGTGCCTAGCAACTCGGGAGGCCGAGGCAGGAGGATGGAAAGTTGGAGGCCAGCCTCAGCAACTTAATGACGCACTTAGCAACTCAGTGAAACGTGGTGCCCGGATAAAATATTTAAAAGGGCTGGGGAGAAAAAGTGAAAAAAAAAAAAAAGGTCTGGGGATGTGGCTCAGTGGTTGAGCACCCCTGGGTTCAATCCCCAGGACCAAAAAAAAAAAAATCTATTTTTTTAAAGTCAAGCCAGTGTGGAGAAGGGAAAAGGTCCTTCTGCCCAGGGGAGTCGGGGGAGGCTCCCTAGACTGTTCCCCTCTTTTTCAGATGAGCAAACGGAAACTCCAGCAGGGTCAGCCGCTTGCCCAAGGTCACAGGTCAATCCCAGACGCTCAGCCCTCGAACCCGGGCTGCACCTCGAGGTCGACGGGTTGGTTTCCAACCTGTTATGCCATTTCACCTTCCTGTGCCCGGAGTTTCTCTATGCCTCACCAGCCTGCTGGCCCAGATGAGTCACCCTGCCCGGAACCCTGAATGTCACCGTCTGGGCCTCGCCCCCGCCCCCCACTCACCCTGGCCCTCCTGCCTCCTGCAGGGGCCTGTCAGCCACCCTTGTGGGAGGGGGGGTTCTTTCTTTCGGTGCCAGGGATTGAACTCGGGGACACTCGACCCCTGGGCCACACCCCCAGCCCTTTTTTGTATTTGATTAGAGACAGGGTCTCACTGAGTTGCTAAGGGCCTCGCCCTGGCTGAGGCTGGCTTTGAACTCGCGATCCTCCTGCCTCGGCCTCCCAAGTGTGGGGATGACGGGCATGCGCCACCGCGCCCAGCGGAGGCGTTTCTTATCTGCAAACAGAGAGGGTCCGTTGAGTTCTGCATGTGTCCCCCAAATGTGACACTGTGACCCAACTGCCCTGAGGAAGTGGGGAATCCGCTCCTGGTCCTCAGTAAGACACATGCATAAGCAGTCAGGCCCGGGAGCCCGCGGGTGCAGGGAGTGGGAATTGGCACCATTCCGGGAACGGCTGTTCCCGCTGGGAGAGGCCTACATGGTGGCCATCCCTGGAGCCTTCACATGGGCCAGATTCCGGGCTCGGGCTGGAGCCGCATCAGCAACTGTCCTCCATCATCCTCCCCAAATCCGGCTGCAGCAGGGGCCAGTGTTATTCCCACGAGAGACAAAGAAACCCATGAGGCTCAGAGAGGCCAAGTCACTGGCCTGAAGCCACACAGCTAGTCAGTGGTGGGATCCTGAGACGTAGGCCTGAACTCTTTTTATTTATTTACTTACTTATTTGGCACCAGGGATTGAACCCAGAGGCACTTAATCACTGAGCCACATCCCCAGCTCTTTTGATTTTTTTTTTTTTTTTTTTTTAATTTTTGAGACAGGGTCCCACTAAGTGGCTGAGGCTGGTTTTGAACTCGCGATCCTCCTGCCGCAGCCTCCCGAGTTGCTGGGATGACAGGCGTGCGCCCCCCTACCCAGCAAGGCCTGACGTCTTCACTGCTGTCTTCACCACACAACTAGGACCCATGAACCCTCTTATTGAAAAAAAAAAAAAAAATCAGCGCAGTTCTGATGGTGTTGACAAGAATTCTTGGGGCATCAGGAGGATCTCTGGGAACGTGCTCTCAAGTCACAGAAAAAAAAAAAATCAAGGTGACGGTCAGACCTGTTTCAATTGAGAGTTTTTCTCTTCTGTAGTATTCAAAAAAACCTTCAGAGCCTGGTGCTTCGTGACAAGCCGTGAGCATTATCCACATCTGGCCGCGGGTTCACCGAACCCTCACCTTGACAAGAGGCGGACGGCTGAGCTCTATTTTGCAGAGAGAAAACAGGACATGGTTAACTATGAAATGACTGGAAGAGAGACTGGAGGCACAAATCAACAGGAGAGCACTTGTCTGGCATGACAGAAAGAGAGAGAGAGAGAGAGAGAGAGGAGAAGGAGGGAAGGAAGGCAGGGAGAATAGAATACCTACAAGAGAGGATTTGAATGTTCTTATCATAAAAGAAAGGATAATTTTTTTTCTTTTTTTTTTTTTTTTGGTACCAGGGATTGAACTCAGGGGCCCTCTGCCTCCAGAGCCTCGGGGGTTACAGGCGTGCACCCCCACACCCAGCTTGGGATAAGGATCTCTCTGTATGGCTCCTACCCCACCCTGAGGGTGTCTTGGAGGCCTGGCACAGAATAGGTGCTCAATAAACAGCTGTGGAACCAACCCAGGAAGAGTCTCCTCCAGCCGCTCTTTTTCAGGCTAAACAAGGTTGCATCCATGGATTCTGCACCTCAGTCTATCCGTGGAGGGGCTGGGGGCAGAGCTCAGAGGGAGAGTGCTTGCCTGGCACGTGCCAGGCCCTGGGTTCCATACCTAGCGTTGCAACCAACCAACCAATCAATCAATGAAAAGGTGCAATAAGACCTAGAGTGGCCCACCCCGGCGGGCCTCCTGTCCGTTCCCAGGTAGAAGGTGCGTCTCCCGCAGGATCTTTTCTAACCATATGCATTAACTTAAAAAAAAAAATCCTTTCTGATTTAATAGGTTGGAAGCAAATCTCAGTTTTGGTTTGAATTCACATTTCTATGAATCCTGATGAGGATGAACTTCTTTTTTTTTTTTTTTTTTTTCAGATGCTTCTTAGTCATTTGTCTTGCTTCTTCTGTGAATCGTCTGTTCCCAATTTACTAATTTACAACGAGAAATGTGACTGCCAAAGGGGACCCCATGCGCGTCTCCCCGGCCAACACGTCGGCTCCCTGTGCGCACGCTCCACACAAAGCCAAGTTCAAATCGGAGCCATGGCTGTGGACGCTCGGGGAGCTTAGAATGGGAGAAGAGAGACCTCCTCCTCCTTCCTTCCTTCTTTCTTCGGCCTCCCTGGCTGTCCAACCCTTCTCCAGATGGATGGATTCTCTCCTTAAATATAGTCCTACGATCAGGCGGGCGTGGTGGCGCACACCTGTAATCCCAGCCTCATGGGAGGCTGAGGCAGGAGGATCGCAAGTCAGAGGCCAGCCTCAGCAACATAGCGAGACCCTTAACAGCATAGTGAGACCCTGTCTATAAAAACAAAAAGGGGCTGGGCACAGTGGCACATTTCTCTAATTCCAGTGGCTCAGGAGACTGAGGCAGGAGGATCAAGAGGTCAAAGCCAGTTAAGCCAAGTTCAAATCCTTGGTGTGGACCCGGGGAGCTTAATGGGAGAAGAAAGCCTCCCTGGCTGTCCAACCCTTCTCCAGAAATTCTCTCCAAGGGGGGCGCGTGGTGGCGCACATTCCTAAGGACAACATAGCGGACCCAAGACCCTTCACAAAAAGGGGCTGGGCACAGTGGCCAGTGGCTCAGGAGACTGAGGCAGGAGGATTCAAAGCCAGTTCCCAATCCTTGGTAACCCGGATCCAAATTCCCAAAAGGCAAGGCCCTTCAGTTGGCCCCCACCTCTGTCCCCAGCAGACTACTTGATGGTTCTTTTATATATATGAGGTGGAGCCTTGCTATGTTTCCCAGGTTGGTCTCAAAATACTGGGTTCAAGTGACCTCCCACCTCAGCCTCCTGAGTGGCTGGGACTATCAGTACCTGCCTGACTCTTGCTGGATTATTTTTTTTCCAGTGTTAAAGATTGAACCCAGGGCCTCATGCACGATAGGCAAGCTCTCTACCAACTGAGCTACCTCCCCAGCCCCCCACCCAGCCCTTTTCATTGACTTTATTTTGATATAATATCTCACTAAGTTGCCAGGCTGGCCTCCAACTTGCCATCCTCCTACCTCAGCCTCCCCAGGAGCTGGAGTTACAGGCGTGCACCACCACGCCCAGCTGCAATGTTATTGGTGAGACGTACTCTACGAGGCCCGATTCCAGAAGCCGACATGATACCACACACTGTATATAAACGTAATGATTTCTGTTACAATGATAATATAAAAACAAAGTCCTTGAAGCTACCTGTAGCAATCTTGTTCAGGAAGGCAGGACCAAGATATTTTATGGGGAGAGAATTTTAAACTTTAAGGGGAAAGATGGATTCCATCCCAGGAATCATTATAGTGCTCTTGGCCTCAGCGAGGAGGCAGAGTACTGCTCAACTCGGCCACCCTCCAGCTGTGTGACCTTTAGCAAGACGCTTCACCTCTCTGGGCCTTGGAAAATTAGAAATCGTCCACCTAGCTCAGAGACTGGCTATGAGAACACAGTTAGATGGAGGACTCTGAAGGCTAGAAATCTTTCCCTTTGAGTCCCAAGGAATACAACCTATTTGGGAAGGGAGACTGCACAACGGACTCTGGGCCCTTTAGAACTTCAGTGTCCTCATCTGCTAAATGCACACCTCAGAGCGGCCCTGGGGGACTAGGATTCAGAGACCCGGTAGGGACAGCAGAGAAGGAGGAGTGAAAGAGTCAGAGGAAGGCTCTGGAACACGTGACCAATGGCCAGCTCCTATCAGGACCAGCTCTTAAACAAACAGCAAGTTTCCTCCATTAACAAGTCCTGTGGAATGCAGATGCGATTTTTTTTCCTCCTTCTTTTTTTGCTGATTAAGTTCCCCCAAAACCCCCTTAAGAATTTTAATAAGACATGCAAAAATCAACAAAAGTTCAGCAAACCCTTTCCTGTTATTAAATAAGGGGAAAGTCAATATTGCAAATTGGACGTATTTCCTAGGAGGATGTTTTGTTTGGACAGAAAAAAAAAAAAATGAGAAAGAAAAGAAAATGCTATTTGCTTTTCTGGCAGCAAATACACGTCTTTGCTGAAATTTGGTTTCAAATTTGATGACTGGGACATTATTCCTGGTTTGCTTGGAATGTGGACCTTTTGACTCTAGGGCGGATGTGCCCAAGGAGGTAGGAAAACCAGGTTGGGGCCCCCTGTTTGGCTTCTTTTCCCTTCTGTCCTGTGTGGACAGACCAGCGGGTTCTTGAGCCACCCAGGAAATGATGAGCCCAAGATCAGAAGTGGGGATGTAGCAGGAGGGTCACACACAAGATAAAAGCAACTCAAAACAAAGAAGATTTTTTTGTTGTTGTTCTTCTGAGAGAAAGGGAAAATGTACAAAACATAAAGGTTCTCTCCATCTCCTTTTCAGGATATGATACGAGACCATAAAAACATAGTCTAGCAATAGAGCATCCGCACAGATCAAGAGGCCCTGCAGTTGAAGAACCCAAGTCGAAATCCTGCTTCTGCCATTTCTTGGCTGGGTTACACTGGGTAAGTTACTTAACGTCTCTGAATATCTTTTTTAAAATTTTCTTTGGGTACTAGACATTGAATTCAGGGGTACTTTACCACTGAGTTGCACCCCCAGTCCTTTTCATTTGTTTTTGATTCTGAAACAGGATCTATTCCAAGTTGCCGAGGCTGGCCTCAAACTTGCAATCCTCCTGCCTCAGCCTCCGGGGTGGCCAGCATCACAGGCCTGAGCCACAGCACACTCAGCTTACTTTCCTCATCTTTTAAAAAGGAGAGAATAAAATGATTTAACAAGAGAGGTTACAGAGAGGAGGAAAGGAGTGGGAAAACGAGCCCGCGAATGTAAAGCACCCGGGTCAACGTGGATCATCACATGAGGATTTTTCCCCCCATTTTTACGACAAATGAAGAAACAGAAAAAGAGATCACACAGTTGTGCACCGCTCAGCCACAGGGATGTGTTCTGCAGAGCGAGTCTTTCGGGCGATTTCATCCCAGCGCAAACATCATAGTGAACTCGAGCAAGCTTGATGGTCCTACTGTGCGCCCGAGCTGTCAATCACAGCGCTGCTCCACGGGTAGGTGCGCAGTCCGGCCCGGACTGAGCCATCTTGGCGCAGAGCATGACTGGGCTTGATCCCTTTCTTTCATTCTGGGTGCCAGGGATTGAACTCAGGGGCACTCGACCACTGGGCCACATCCCCAGCCCTATTTTGTATTTTATGTAGAGACAGGGTCTCACTGAGTTGCTTAGGGCCTCCCTTTTGCCGAGGCTGGCTTTGAACTCGCTATCCTCCTGCCTCGGCCTCCCAAGTGCTGGGATGACAGGCGTGCGCCACCGCGCGCGGCTTGATTTCTTTATTTTATTTCTTTGTAGTGACTCACAGTGTTCAAAGAACATTAGAGCTCAAGATCGGACACGCTGGTCGCCACAGCCCTGGAAGACAAAAAAAAGACGTAAGACGTATTGCCCTTATTTTCCACACGGGGCACCTGGGCATTTGGAAGAGAGTGTGTCTCAGGGACACATGTTAAGAAATGACCTAGGCCTGGGGTGTGGCTCAGTGGCAGACCCTTGAATAGCGGGGCCAAGCCCTGGGCTCAACCCCCAGTACCGCAGGAAAAAAAAGAGAGGGAGAGAGAGAAAACGGAAAAAAAATTCGATATGACCAGGAGTTCAGAGAAAATGACCAAAGCAAAGAGAAGAGGGAGGGAGACAGAGGGTGTGGCCGCTGCCAGCCACCTGGCTCCTAGCCTGGAACCGCCTCGCCCTGGGGTCTCAAAGTCCTCCCCTGCTCCTCACGGGCTGCTCCCTCGCCCTGCGTGGGAGCGGCGAGGGTCTCACTGAGTTTTGCTGAGGCTGGCCTCGACCTTGCGATCCTCCTGCCTCAGCCTCCTGTGTCACTGGGCTCACAGGTATGTGCCATCACGCCTGGCTTCTTGGTCTATGTTAACACTTAATATTTGCACAAGAAGGATTTGGGACCATTCCCGGGATGCCAGGACAGGGCTCGCACTGTGGAAGGGCTGATGAATGGAAGCCCACCACCCCACGCTGCCACAAAACAGATTGGGGGTCTCTGCTGGGCAGGACCAGGACAGTGGGCCACTTTCTTCTTCTGCCTTCTCCCAGGGTCCACTCTGGCCCTCCCAGAGTGCTGACCACCGCCATCTTCAAGCAGTTAATCTCAAATAGGAAAATGACTTGTATTTATTTATTTATTTATTCATTGTGTTTTGTTTTGTAGTGTTGTATGTATCTGTTTGCTTGAAGCGACTTCTTGTATAAATATTAAATGTTAAAATAGACCAATAAGCCAGGCGTGATGGCACATACCTGTGAGCCCAGTGACACAGGAGGCTGAGGCAGGAGGATCGCAAGGTCGAGGCCAGCCTCAGCAACTTAGTGAGACCCTCGGCAAACTACTGAGACCCTGTCTCAAAATAAAAAAATCAAAAGGGCTGGGGATGTTGCTCAGTGGTCGAGTGCCCCTGAGTTCAATCCCTAGTACCAAACAAAACAAAACAAAACAAAACAAAACAACTGTCGTGAGACTTCAGTTCTAGAGGACATTTGTGACAAACTTCCCCAGCCTGCTCATCTGTGAAATTAGCTAAGGTTTTGTCTTAGCAGCAGGGCGAAGTTGGACGAATACCCCTGATTTTATTTATCATTATTATTTTTTCGCAGCCCCTGCACTTGTAGGTCTGTCTGTCCCAGCCTGCCGGTCTGTCCGTCGAGGAAGCTGGGAGAAGCCCGCGGATCCTCGGTGGGACGCCGGTCCGCGGGGTTCAAACTTGCTGAGACACCCCCATCTGGTGGACGCACCGAGGTACTGCAGGGCTTGGCGCAGTCGCAGGAAAACAATGGGGCGACGGCTGGGGCGGCCCAGCCCCGCTCAGAAACGCCGGTGGCTCCCCATTGTCTACAGGGTAAAGTCCAGAAGCCGCGCCTGGAATTCAAGCGCCTCCACAACCCGGCCCCGCCCTGCCTATCAGACCTTATCGCGGCTTCGACCTCCTGCCCGCGCCGGCCCAGCTCCTCCCTGGCTCCAGAGCCTCAAAGCCCATTCCAGCCTCCCACGTGGGCCTCCCCTGGGCCAGACCTCCACCTGCACGGCCACCTCCCCAGTGTGAACCCGCCTTCCGGGTTCAGCTCATGGCCAGCTCCTCCACGAAGCCCTCCAGACCCTTCAACTCTTGTTTGCCTGGCCTCCCCCAACACTTAGTGCCAGCCACCTGAGAGACTAAAATCCAAGCTCTGGACCTGGTCCCAGGGATCCGGATGCTGAGACCACAAGCACGTGAAACTACCTCACCTGTGAAATGAAGACCAAGACACCCATCTCACCGGTCTGTTATGAGAATTAGATAATGGATACAGTGGTTGTCACATAGTAAATGCTCAATAAATTGTCACTAGTGCTGGGCGTGGTGGTGCACTCCTGTAATCCCAGTGACTCTGGAGGCTTAGGCAGGAGGATCGCAAATTCAAGGTCAACCTGGCCAATTGAGCTGGACGCTGCAAAAAAAAAAAAAAAAAAAAAAAAAAAAAAAAAAGCCAGGCGTGATGGCATACGCCTGGAACTGGGGAGGCTGGGTCAGGAGAATCAAAAGTTCAAAGCCAGCCTCAGTAATTTAGCAAGGCCCTAAGCATTTGCTTTTTGTTTGTTTGTTTGTTTTTTCCCAGATGTAGATGGACGCAATACCTTGATTCCATTTATTTAAATCTAGGTGGTGCTGAGGATTGAACCCAGTGCCTCACACATGCCAAATGAGCGCTCTGCCACTGAGCCACAGTCCCAGCCCCTGTCTCGCTGATTTTTAAAAATCAAAAAGAAACAGGCGTGTGGATCAGGGGTTAAACGCCCCTGGGTTCAATCCCTAATACGAGGAAAAAAAGAGCGAGAGCGAGAGCGAGAGCGAGAGAGAGAGAGAGAGAGAGAGAGAAAGAAACAAGCTACTAAAGCTGAAGGTTCTAAAGCGATAGGTTTATTAGATGATTCTACTTTCGTGCATGTTTGAAAATGACATAAGTTTGCAATGCCCAGAGTGTAAGGGGCCGTTTAAAACTCAGCAATAGGTTTACAGTGCACCCCAAGGAGAAAATCTTGGGGAAGGGTCTCTCATTTGTCTCTTTTATTCTCTGGGTCCTTCGTAGCGACTGGGCTCCAGACGGTGCTGCCCGGCGCCTACTCGAAGGTAATCCCAAGTCCTTCAAGCAGAGCACCAGGCTGGGGCTCACCAGAGGCCTGGCCCTCGTCTCAGCCCCCCCCCCCCAGGTGTGTGCTGTCAGCTCTGGCAACTCTCAGCACCCCTAGAAACTTCCTTCAGTCCAATGAGGAATTTCAACTGGACAACCTGAGAATTCCCTTTCACTGTTAAAACCTTCTCATTCTAAGCCGGGCCCGGTGGCGCACGCCTGTCATCCCAGCACTTGGGAGGCTGAGGCAGGAGGATCCCGAGTTCAAAGCCAGCCTCAGCCGTGGCGAGGCCCTTAGCAACTCAGTGAGACCCTGTCTCTAATAAAATACAAAACAGGGCTGGGGATGTGGCCCAGTGGTCGAGTGCCCCTGAGTTCAGTCCCCGGTGCAAAAACAAAACAACAAAAAAACCCTTCTCATTCTAAAACCAGCTACAGGTTGAGCCTCCCTAATCCAAAAATCCAAAATCTAAAATGCCCCCAAATCAGACTTTTCAGCATGACCCCACAGCTGGAAAATGCCACACCTGACCTCACAGTCAAAATGCAGGGGCACTAAAAACCTTATATAAAATTACCTTTGGGTTGTGAATACGAGGTATACGTAAAACAGAAATGAATTTCATGTTTCGAGGTGGATTTCCATCCCCCCAAGATGTCTCATTATGTACATGCAAATATTCTAAAATCCAAAACACTTCCGGTCTCAAGCATTAAAAAAAAAAAAAATCCCCAGGGGGCTGGGTTTGTGGCTCAGTGGCAGAGCTTGCTTCGCATGGGTGAGGCACAGGGGTCTGTCCTCAGCACCACATAAAATGAATCATAAAATGAATAAATCAAATAAAGTATTAAAAAATACTCAGCCTGCATTTCCCAAGTTGGCGTGTCCTGGTGCGACGTTACAACCTCTCCCGGCTGTCCCTTCTCTGCCCAATCCATTCCTTTACCACTTGCTATGGTTCAGATATGAATCCCCCAAGGATTCACCGTTGCAGGCTCGGACCTCAGTGTGGTGGCAGGACTCTGAGAATGAGTCCTAGTGGGACATCCTTAGGTCACTGCGGGCACTGTCCTCAGAAGGGAACACTGGTCTCTGTGTTATGGATTCTCATGAGAAAGACATGGCTGATCCTGATTCCTGAGTTGCTATCTGGCTTCCTGTTTGATGTGATCTCCCCCTCTCACATTCTGCGAGAGCTGAGCCAATAGTGATGATTTGCCCCTGAATCTTGAGCCAAATAAACCTCTTTGCTTTATAAAAATTTCAGCCTCAGGCATTTTGTTGTAGCAGTGGAAAACAGCAAGATACTAGTATGCTGTAAATCTTGACAATCTTCTCCCTTTTTCTTTTTTTCAACATCCTAACCATGAAGTTCATTTGCCTCTTCCTATCTGAAGCCTGAACTTCCTAGCCTACCAAAGCCCAAAGCAGCCGGTGAATGCCACATCATGATCATGCGCTACCAAGAAGAGCTCATAGTCTGGTCAAAGAGGACCAGCAAACAGGCACAATACAGGCTGTGTCAGACTATGGCCGAACACAGAGGCCACCCAAGCAGGTGTGAGAGGGAAAGACGTTTCCTGGAAGAGATGAGATCTGAGCTGAAACCTAAAGGACGCCCAGAAATAACTGTACCAAACAGAAGGGAGAAAGATGATCCAGGCAGTGACAACACGACGTGCCAAGATCTGGAGGCAAAAGGAAGTTGGAGAAGATCCAGAATTTAAAGTCTGTTGTTACCCTCAGCCCCATGGATCTCTCCATTGTCACCCCTTCCCCTCCTGCCCAGGTCTGGGTGCTGGAGAATCTGTGATTCAACTTTGGGAAGGCATACACGGGACTCCCCACTAGGCCTCCTTTAAAATAACCGGGTAAGCAAAAAATAAAAAAAATAAAAAAAAAAAAGTGTTCCGTTCCCATGGCCCTCTCTCATCATCCTGGTGACCCATATTTCAGTAGAGAAAACTGAGGGTCAGAAGGTTAAGTCACTCAGTCAAGATCACAGTCAGTGAGGGCAGAGATGGAGATTCTAACTGGGTCGGCCTCTGGGGCTGCGGTCGTGTTTAAGATGCACAGGGCAGCCAGGCAAGTGGCCTTCGGTCAGGTGTCCAGGAGAGAGAGCATTCCCCGTCCCCAGGCTGTAGCTCATGCACATGCGCGCCTACGACCCGCCTGTTGCACGGAGAGCTGAGATCGTTCCCCAAGGGCCATAGTCCTCTAATGAAGTCTCTCACTATGTGACATCCGACAGATAGCTTCGTATCGGGTGTAAAATGGCTCTTGCGGGGTCGCTGGGAGGATTAAAGGAGAGCAGCATCTATGCACAGAGGCCGCAGAACGCCCAGGAGGAAGAGAGGGAAACCCGACGCGCAGCCTCAGCTGCAGATACTGCACGCAGCCAAGCGGGCGCAGGGAACACCCGCCGGCGGGCCGCGCGCACGCGCACTCCGCCAAGACCGCGGAGGAATGGGCGGGGCGCGCCCGCGAGTTCTGCGGCTGCGCACTCGGCTCGTTTTTGCGGCCGCGCTGCTTGACGGCAGCGGCGTCAGTCCGCCCTCCCGTCGTTCCCAGGTAACGGGAAGCGCGTGGTGCAGAGGAAGGTAAGGTTCCCGAGGAGCTGGCGGCTTCCCGACGCGTAGAGCGCCGGGGCCCAGCCTGGGGGGCGAATTCCGCCTCCCGAAGAGACAGGGTTCCTACGGAAGCCCTCCAGGGCGAGAGCGGAAAGGGCCAGAGACTTTCCCGGGGGAAGCGCCTGATTTCCCAGGGCGGCCAGCTCGGACCTCTCGGTCCGTTCGCACACCTGTAGCGCCTGGTGTCACGCTGGGCCGGAGAGTCTGCACACCCCAGGAACTTCTGGAAGGTTTATTGACTGCAGGTTCCGGGGGGGGGGGGGGGGGTTGGAGGTTTGCATCTTTGCAGGAGTCTACATAAAAGGTTATTTTTCCCCCTTGAATTCACTGAAAATGCTTTTTGTCCCACTTTTTTTTTTTTTTTTTTAAGATTAGAGGTTTTACAACAGAAGCAGAAGTGGCATCATCAAGGTTGTGGCCACACCTCGTTTTTGCAAGACAGAGTAATCTAGCCCGCCCAAGAAATAGGAATTCCCATCCCACGTTGAGTTTTTTTGTAGAATTTTATTTATTTATTTTTTTATTAATTTATTTTTTTTGCTGACATTCTATTATAAAGCTTTCTGACAAGAAGAGGAACTTGTGTGTTTCAAATGTGGTGGGGGGTTCTGCTTAATTATGGTAAGGGTCACCTGGGTGGGAGTCTCCGGTCGCCTTCAGGTTCTTCATGGGAACACTGAGCCTTGCCCAGCGCTGGGGGCTAGGGATGTCAAGGGGTGTCCATCAGTGCCTGTGCCCCTGAGGAGTCTCAGCCTCTAGTGGGTTCGGGAAGAGGAGGACACGAATGCACGGAAAGCATCCAGGGGATAAGTTAAGACAGGAAGTGGTCCTGCCCAGACTGCGGCATATGCCTCTGCCATCTGGTGAGCGCGTCCCACGTGGTAGGCCTTGTACTGAGGTGCCTCCTGCACTAAATTACCCATTTAATCCTCACAGCACCCTTCAAAGGTTTGTCCTTTGTTTATATGTCTTATATGTTCTAACTTGAAAGCTCCCCAGAGGCGGGATTGTTTGCCTTATCCCTTTCATCCTTGTTTCCCTGAGCCCAGGAGGTCTTGCAATGGAGCTTGGTGTTTTTAAATCAGGAGACAGCTCGCTTTGCTGGGTGGGAGGCATGTTTGGCACCTGGTCCTAAGGGGCTGGAAAAAATTAAATAGAACCACCTCCTCCCCTGTTGTTTGTTCTTGGATAGACGTTCACTCAGCCTCTAAAAGGTGTTAAGTTGTTGGCACAAGGAAAGAATAAACAATAGGCCGCTTGCTTTTGATAGAAAGTAAATATACTTAACTCAAGCATTCTGGGGTTTGGGAAATGAAAAGTAACCATCCTTTGTAGGAGCACTCAGTGCCCCCACACACACACTTTTCTCATCTGTACATTGGAAATAAGAATAGTATTTGATCTGGGCGTGGTGATGCACACCTGTAATCCTAGCACTTGGGAGGCTGAGGCAGGAGGATCACGAGTTCAAAGCCAGCCTCAGCAATGGCGAGGCACTTAGCAACTCAGTGAGACCCTGTCTCTAAATAAAATACAAAAAAGAGCTGGGGATCGAGTGCCCCTGAGTTCAATCCCCGGTACAAAAAAAAAAAAAAAAAAAAAAAAAAGAATAGTACTTGAGCCAGTTGTGGTGGCCCATGCCTGTAATCTCGGCAGCTTGGGAGGCTGAGGCAGGAGGATCACAAGTTTAAAGCCAGCCTCAGCTACATAGTGAGGCCCTAAGCAACTTAATGAGACCCTGTCTCTAAATAAAACATAAACAGGGCTGTGGCTATGGCTCAGTGGTTAAGTGCCCCTGGGTTCAATCCCCAACACCCCCCTCCACCCCCCCAAAAAAAAGGAATAGTACTTGAGCCAGGCGTGGTGCATTGGCGTACACCTGTAATCCCAGCTGCTCAGGAGGCTAAGGCAGGAGGATCATAACCTTGTGGTTAGTCAGGCCAACTTAGTGCAACGCTGTCACAAAATTAAAAGGGCTGGGGATGTAGCTCAGGTGGTAGAGCACTTGCCTAGAGTGTGTAAGGCCCTGGGTTCCATCCCCAGCACCACAAAATCAGCAACAACAAGCACAACCTTTGCATGCAAATCCACTAACTACAGACAGGGTTCCTCCTTA
This sequence comes from Tamias sibiricus, assembly GCA_025594165.1. NCBI lineage: Eukaryota > Metazoa > Chordata > Mammalia > Rodentia > Sciuridae > Tamias > Tamias sibiricus. The sequence goes on from JAKELJ010000501.1 coordinate 18,336, forward strand.
GGCCAGTCTCCTTACCACGCCCTCCCTCCCTGCCTTACCTCTTCCATTCCTGAGCCGTGGGGGCCGTGGGTATAAATGACCTGTCCTCTGTGAGCCTCCCTTTCTTTGTGATGTGAAGTGGGGATCGCAGGTCTCACAGGTCATGTGTATGTGTGTGTGTGTGCGCGCGCGTGGCACGATCAGTGTCTGGGGCCTTGTGACTGCCTCTGATAGCTGTGATCTTACTCACATTCCCCCTCTGCCATTGCACTGTCCTGGCTGTCACGGCACTAAAGAAACATTTCTCAAGTGCTCGCTGCAGACACGAAGAATGGTAGAGAACAGTCCTTTCTCCTCTGCTTAGCTGACCAGCTTCAGCATGGGGGACCTCTCCCACGACACTAGAGATCTTCTGGTTACTCGCTGAATTCCGCCCTCCCGCACGTCCGTCCCCTGGAGTGAGCTCAGTCTTGTCAGAGAGTTCCTTCCTGTCTGTCTCAGAAGGGTCATGATGGTGTCTGTGAAGCCACGCCTGCAGTACACAACCTGGGAGAGACATTTCTTCCAGCCAGCTTTTTTTTGTTGTTGTTAATACCTATATATCTATAATAGACATAGATATATAATTGATATATAATTTCATAAAATTTACCCTTTTTTTTTTTTTTTGTGGTACCGGGGATTGAACTCAGGGGCACTCGACCACTGGGTCACATCCCCAGCCCTTTTTTGTATTTTATTTAGAGACAGGGTCTCAGTGAGTTGCTAAGTGCCTCACCATTGCTGAGGCTGGCTTTGAACTCGCGATCCTCCTGCCCCAGCCTCCCAAAGTGCTGGGATTACAGGCGTGCGCCACCACGCCCGGCTAAAAAATTTACCCTTTTAAGATCTACAAGTCAGGGCCGGGGTTGTGGCTCAGTGCTAGAGTTACCTGCCTAGCGAGGCCTAGCACATGCACAGCCCTGGGTTCGATCCTCATCACCATGTAAGAATAAATAAATAAAATAAAGGTATTGTATCCAACTACAACTGAAAAATAAATATCAAAAAATAAATAAATGTATACACACACACAATTCAGTGGTCTTAATATATTCAGAATTGGGCAACTATACACTATAGTCTAATTTTAGAACATTTTCATCACCCCCCTCCCTCAAAATAAATCCCATACTATCAGCATCAGCCCTTATTCCCCTTCCCCCCAGTCCCTGGCAACCAGTAATTTATCTCCAGGGATTTGCCTTTTCTGGATATTTCATATTAGTAGTCTCACATGTGGTCTTTTGAACCTGGCTTCTTAGACTCAATGTAACACTTTCAAGGCTTTTATCCATGTTGTCGAATGTACCAGGACTTGTTCCTTTTTTATGGCCAAGTAATATTCTATTATATGGATAGACCACATTTTGGCAGCCAGTCATCTGTTAATGGACATTTGCATCACTTCTATTTTTTGGCTGTGGTGAATAATATGGTTGTGAACTTCTGTGTACGAATTTTGCCACCAGTATATGTTTTCAGTCCTGAGTCTGCATGTAGGAGTGGAATTGATGGCTCTTATGATAATTCTGTTTGACTTTTTTTTTTTTTTTTTTTTTATTGAACTCAGGGGCACTCGACCACTGGGCCACATCCCCAGCCCTTTTTTGTATTTTAGTAGAGATAGGGTCTCACTGAGTTGCTGAGTGCCTCGCCATTGCTAAGGCTGGCTTTGAACTCGCGATCCTCCTGCCTCAGCCTCCCAAGTGCTGGGATTACAGGTATGCACCATGCACACAGCTACATAGGCACAGTTAATACTGAAACTGGATTATGAGGTTAACAGTGTTTTTTGGCAGGGACCCTTCTCTTGGGTTAGAGAAGTTTTTCCCTTGGCATCCACAGGAAATTGGTTCCAGGACCCCCCATGGATACCAAAATCTGAGGGTGCTCAAGTCCCTTCTATGAAATGGTGTAGTATTTGTATACAACCTCTGCACAACTTTTCTATGTACAATACCATGTAAATTCTATATGAATGGTAGCTAGACGTCCTGTTGGGGAGAGCGTGATGGGGAGAAGGACACGCACAGTTAGCGGGGTCCATCTTACTCCTGCACCTTTTCTCTCACGATGTGTCCATGGATGTAGAGCTGGTGCATGTAGAGTCTGACCGCATGTATCTTGTTCATTCTGTGATCCGAGTAACTCTGACTAACAAACGAGGGTTTTATTAGGAAGTGATTAATCTTTATCAAGGAGTGGAGAATCTTTAAGATATTACCAAGAATCTACTCCAGAGAAATCCTGTTATCAATAGTCAGTATTACTAACGGCAAATCATTGATCTTAGGACTCAGCTACATTGCTTTGACATAACTGAAATACACGAGATGTTGATGGACTGATTTATAAACATGAAGGAGTTTTCAGAAGACAGCCTTCCCCAAACTTGGGGGTGCCTTAGAATCATCTGAATCCCAGCTTTCCCCTGTCAGACTTTAGATCCAGTAAATCCGTCTCATAGTTTACGGCAGCAATCCAAAGAAAAGACCCAAAACAAGGCAGGCAAACTAAAATCCAACTTTTCATTTTTATTTGTTGAGAGAATTTTAATTGGGACTTCTTGAAGTTAACTATTGAATCTTTATTTTGTTTGTTTCTCATTTCCCAATGTAACATGCACAAGTCAAGAACTAATCAGAGGTTCAATGATAAAGGTGACAATCTGATAAGTCCAGATTGTTCCTGGAAATCCCTGAGAGTCCCCTTACTGGAGACCAACATCCTGCCTCAGAAACGCTAACACAGTGTTATTTTCAGTTTTGGAATAAATGGGTTTTTTTTTTCCTTCAGTTGAGTACCAGATGTGACAGTTGGCCTGGGTGGTGGCCTAAGTCAGCAAGTAAAGTGAAAGTCTGGTCACAAAGCCCTTGCAAGGAAATACCTTAGGTTCCTATCAGTATACAGTAGGCATGGTTTTGTCATAAACACTACACAGCAATGTGCATGCATAAATGTAGTATACAGTGATGCTCAGCACGTACCCCTTAACTAGTAATTAAATCATTCTAAACCAGGCATGGTGGTGCATGCCTGTGATCCCAGCTACTCAGGAGGCTGAGGCAGGAGGATCGCACATTCAAGGCCAGCCTCAGCAACTTCGCGAGACCCTGTCTCAGAATCAACTGGGCTGGGGATACAGCGCCCTGGTAGGCGCTTGCCCAGCATGTGCGAGGCCCTGCACTCCGTCCCCAGTGCTGGGGGTGGGAGGGGAGGAAAAGGCTCAGAGAAAAGAAAAAGAAATTCAATCATTCTGTCACGGCACTGCTGGAACGCGTTGGCAATTCTAGGCAGGTTCCGACTTCCTGGTTTCTCTGTCGCTCTCGTGGGTGTCTTTGTCATCACTTCATCCGTTCCTCTACTCTCCTTCGTACCGTGATTTTCTGTGTCTTGGTTTCAGTCCTCAGCTTCTTCCCTGAGCAGTCACACAAAGCTGTCATCACGCATTGGACGAGGCTTTTCGTCTCTTCGTAGTGGTCGAGGAAACCGCTCAAGTCCAGACCCGCTGCAGATCCACGTCTCCCGCCTCCTGACAGGGCATCTGAATGAGCTTGGCCTTGCATACAGTTGGGTTTTCCTAAGCTAAATGCATCTGCAGTATACAGTGCACTCAGCTTGACAGTCTTCCTTCATAGGATGGCACCCCCACCCCCGCCCCATGTTGGGATCTCTCAGTTGCTTCTTTGTTTTTTTATATACCTTTATTTTATTTATGTGCTGCTAAGGATTGAACCCAGGGCCTCCCACGCCCCTCTGACCTGCTTCGGTGTGTGCTCTAAGCTTGTTTTGTCTGCTCCAATCAAGTGGATCAAGTGTAAGGCACGGAGGGGGGAGGGAGGGCCTGCAGCTTCCTTTTCTCCCCCCTCCGTGACCTTGCAGCTTCTGACCTTGAGAGCCAGGGAGGCTGCAGTCACCGGCAGAGACAGTGTCTGCACATGCCCACAACAGAGGAGGCTGGGCTGCAGAGTATTGGGCATTGATTTTAAACTGGGAGCTGATTGGCCCAATGGTTAGAGGAGATTTTAAGGTCCTTTTGGGAAAATGAGGTGCTTGCTAGGTTTGATTCGTGGAGGCCAAGGCCTCCTTTGGTTTTGTCTTGATAGCCCCAGCACCTTTGAATATTAGGAGCCCCAGGACGGTGCTTGGTAAAGGTCTGTTGGCTGAGTGAAGAATGGCGGTAACCCTGATAAGCAAAAGTTCTATTATGCCTGCTCCCAGGAGACCTAGCTTGGTGACTTTGGGCACGTCACTAAGCCCCAGTGTTCTCCACTGTAGTTAGCCACAAAACCGCTGATTTCTTGGACTTCAGGGGATTGAGATGTTCCTGGTAACTGTGATTTTTTTTTTGTTTTTATTTTGTTTTGTGGTACTGGGAACCAAACCCAGGGCCTTCTGCCACTGACCTATGTCCCCGGACTATTTTATTTTGAGATAGAGTCTTATTGAATTGCCCAGGCTGGCCATGAACTTGTGGTCCTCCTGCGTCAGCCTCCCAAGCAGCTGGAATGCATCCAGCTATACCATGTTCTTTTTTTGTGCGGGGAGGGCTACCAGGGATTGAACTCGGGGACACTCGACCACTGAGCCACATCCCCAACCCTATTTTGTATTTTATTTAGAGACAGGGTCTCACTGAGTTGCTAAGTGCCTCACTTTTGCTGAGGCTGGCTTTGAACTCACGATCCTCCTGCCTCAGCCTCCTGAGCCGCTAGGATCACAGGTATATGCCATCGTGCCTGACTTACACCATGTTCTTGATTATTCCATGCCTCTTAGTTAATCTTTTTGTGTGTGTGTGTGGTACCAGGGATTGAACTCGGGGGCACTCAACCACTGAGCCACATCCCCAGCCCTTTTTTTGTATTTTATTAGAGACAGGGTCTCACTGAGTCGCTAAGTGCCTCACCATTGCTGAGGCTGGCTTTGAACTCGCGGTCCTCCTGCCTCAGCCTCTCAAGTGCTGGGATTATAGGCATGCGCCACTGCGCCGACTTAGTTAATTGTTTTATAAATGCTGGATTTTTAAAAGAATATTTTTAGTTGTAGATGGACACAGTACCTTTATTTTGTTTATTTAGTTTTTTTTACGTGGTTCTGGGGATTAAACCCAGAGCCTCACAAGTGCTAGACAAGTACACTACCACTGAGCCCCAGACCGTCAATGCTGACTTTTTACACAGACTACAAAGCTTTTGGCTGTGTGCTGGAATTCTGGCTCTGTTTTCTGCTCAGTGTGGTTCTGGCTGACTCTCCTCCTCCTCTACTCTTTAAAGAACAGTTGCCCTGGAAGAATGGCCGAGGCGGTTTTCCACGCCCCAAAGAGGAAAAGAAGAGTGTGGGAGAGCTACGAGTCTCCCCTGCCCATCCCCTTCGCTCAGGACCAGGATCCTAAGAAATTCAGGCTCTTCCGCGCTGAGATGATCCACAACAGCGTGATCGTGAGGAACCCCGAGGACATCGAGCAGCTGTACGGGAAGGTGAGTGTGACCTCCCCGCGGTGGCTTCCTGCTGTCCCTTCCCTCCTGGCCCCTCAGAGCAGACCGTCAACAGCGCAGGTTCCTGCCTCGCAGCTTGGTCCAGTGCAATTTGGATCAGACGCCCCAAGCCATGCACTGAGGGGGCAGATGCAGCCCCTGACCTGCATTTCAAATGTGCAGTGGGCTCAGTCGATCGGCTGCTTTTTATCTTTCAAAGGCAGCGCATGCTGGGCGCGGTGGCGCACGCCTGTCACCCCAGCACTTGGGAGGCTGAGGCAGGAGGATCGCAAGTTCAAAGCCAGCCTCAGCCATGGCGAGGCCCTTAGCAACTCACTGAGACCCTGTCTCTAATAAAATATGAAAAAGGGCTGGGGACGTGGCCCAGTGGTCGAGTGCCCCTAAGTTCAATCCCCGGTACCAAAAAAATAAAAGGCAGTGCACGTTCACTGTACGGACAGACAGAAAGCCTAGGGTGTGTGGAAATGTAATGAGTAAAACATAAAAAGCCCCCCCCACCCCTCCCATGCCCAGCGGTGACCACGGGAGTGACGGCAGAGGTCCCGGTCACAGCCAGACAGAGGGGGTTCAGAACTGCCCGGGCCCCTCCTCTGCTTCTCTCCTGCCCTGGAAGTTCCTCGATGAGGACAAGTCTCGTTCTTCACCGCTTTCCGGCAGTGATGGCTGTGTGTGGAGACCGGCTGGTTGTTGGCTTCTCTCTTTCTGTTCTGTCTTTTCCATCGCCTGTTCATCGCGGGGCGTTTGTAACAACAGCCTGATTGGTGTGTGGTTCATGACCTCTCCCCCACTGTTCATGTTGAGTTCCGTGGTCATGACTCCACACAGTGGTGCCGCCGTCGTCACAGTCCAGTGTTAGTTTTCAGGTGCTGTTCCCCAAACCCAGGGCCTCTTGCCTGCTAAAGCACTGCGCGACTGCTCAGCTCCACCCCCAGCCCCACGGTCCAGTTTTAAATTGCTCCCATCGCCACAGAAAGTCCTTTGTGCCGTCACACTTGATCCCTGCTCCCACTCCCAGCCGGGACAGCCGCGGTGAGCCTCCTGGCTCTGCACCTGTGCCTTCTCTAGAGGTTTTATGGACATCTCTGGGCAGGCTCCATGCCGAGGTCCTGTCTCCCCGCAGCTCCCCGCGAAGCCTTCCTTAGCAGG
>JAKELJ010000502.1:0-24956 GCA_025594165.1 Tamias sibiricus
TCAAAGACTGGTTTAAGCCATCATTGCTTTCTTTGGTAACTACCTCTTACTTTGGCACTGTCCTACTCTCCTGTAAGGCTCAGCCTTCCTTCTCTTTCTCTCTTTTGATTCATGACCCAAAGCACAGTGCCTTAAGTCACCAGTAAGTAAATATTTAAATATTTGGTGAATGATTAAAAAAAAAAAAAAAAAAAAAAACCTTTACTCTGTAAACTGTATTTAGAGTACAGCTGTTACAGCTGAGTAATTGTAGCTGTCACAGAAGATTGTAATGAGAGTTTACATAGTTTATCCTAATTTGCAGGTCTTCCCTTACTTTGGATTTGAAACAGTAACTAACTACAAATTACTTTTTTGCTTGCATATAATAATTTCCCCTATTATTGACTTACCTCACATGAGGCATTGTTTAAAGTCAGCAATAAGCTGTGTAGTTCATGATTACCTTTCAGTTTTAATTGCAGTGAGATTCCAACTTAAAATGCAGTCCATCCATTAAGGTTGATCAGATCTCCTAGGCCTACTTCTGGTGCTTTAAGGAAGTTCTTCTTTGGTGGACCTGTTATTTTAGGGAAATAAAAAACCCTACAAAAGCCAGTGATGGTGGCAAACACCTGTAAGTGTATAGTCCCTACCTAAATACAAGGATGCTAGGAAATTTAGTGGTAGAAAATGGGCCTTTGATAAGGGATTGTTTTCAGGTATAGTACTCGGTCATTCTATTATACTATCAACAAAAGTAACAAGATTGCCTTTTTTCTTATTCTCATTTGAAATAGAGTTGGCAGGTATGTTTCATATAGTCAGCAGTTGGCACAGCGACTCAGGAGGCTGAGACCAAAAGATCACATGTTTAGACTAGCCCCAGCAACTTAGTGAGACCCTGTCTTAAAAGGGTTGGGGTCTCAACACACATCCCTCACAGGTGATGGGATTTGGGAGTTCTTGTGCGTGATGTGGCTGGCTACGAAATAAAGCTAAGGAAAGAAGGTGGCAAAAAAAAAAAAAACCACCACACAGAAAGTAATTTTAGAAAGTGAGGGCAGGGAGGCTCTTTGACCTTAGGAGTGGAACTTCCACACTGGGGGGAGAGAGAGAGCAAGAGCCCGCATTTGCTTTATTATATGGGGGAAACTTCAAAGGTTTTCCATAGAATGTTCTTCACCAAATAAGGTAGGAGGTGGGCTGTCCAGTTTCCAAGGGGTTATGCCCAACTCCAAAGAAGCTGTGAGATCAGAGGGAAGACAGAGGTCAGTGCATTGGGCAATCCATTGAGTGGGAGAAGCCACAAAACAGATTCCAATGCCAAATCTAAATCTCCTTGGCTCAAGGCCCAGTGAAGACGCTCAAATAGCTCAGGGGTGGCTTCCCACATTGAGGATATAGCTCACATAGGGAAATGTCTCTGAGTAACCTCATGATAACTGCTTATTGAGACACTTTTTTTTCCAGGTACTACAGAAACACAGCAATCTGGTCAAATAATCATTAATATTACTTTTTTATTCTCAGTAATACAATCTGCCTATTGACAAGGCTTTTTCTTCTGGTACAGGTGAGGGTTGACTCCAAACAGTTGTCCTATTTTGGAGGAAACAAGGATGAGTGTCTAGCTAAGTATATGAATGTTTAAATACTACTATAATAATTACATAATGTTACTTGTTGAATTATACTACTAGTCTAATATTTTGCCAATAGTCTTTATTATAACTTTATCTGCCAGTTCATATTATTATATTACTAGTACTGAATAGGGACACGAATTATTTGAGCATTGTAAAGTTCTAAAGGTATTTATCCTTTAAGAGTAAAGAATGACTGCGAATTCCTTTAGTTAAATAAAATCAGACTTAAGGGAGGATAATCAGCAGGGCGCGTTGGCGCAACGCCTGTGATATACCAGCACTTGGGGAGAGGCTGTAGGCAGGAGGATCTGTGAGTTCAAAGCCTGCCGCAGCAATGGTGAGGGCCACCTTATCAACTCAGTGTAGACCCATTGTCATCTAATTAAATACAAAAAGATGCTGGGGAATGTGGCCTCAATGGTTTCGAGTGCCCCATGAGTTCAATCCATAGTACCATAAAAAAAGGGGGGGAGGGGGGGGGAATTCCTTTTTTAATTTTACACTTTGGTGTTATGTTCTTATTCAGTCTTTTTACTTTTTTAGTTTCAAACTCCCTGTGAAACAGCGTGGCTGTATCATGTTTCTTCCAAATATCCTTCTATAGACTAATGTGAATGTTGGGGATTTGGTGAAGTGGGTGGAGAGAGCACGGATGAGAATCAGAACAATAGGGGTGTTGATTGAAGAGTCTCTGGAGGACCTCATTACTACTCATAGGGAACGAGTAGAGAGGCTTTGTCATTCCTGATCGTTGGGAGGGTAGGGCTTCTGGACGTTGGCTGGCCTGAGTTCACATTTCTGCTCTGCTACTCATTTAGGAGAACCTACATTGACCATCTGTGTTTGTCAGGTCCTCCTCACCCCCCCCCGCTGAAAAAAGCAAGAATGATTATTCGTTACCTAACCTTTTGGGTTGTTTGGCAATTGGTACCTACCAGTTAAGAATAGGGATATGTCTTTAATATTGTTCACTGATTAATTGTTTGATGTTGTTTTTATTTAAACAATTCTTTCATTCCAGGTTAACCATTTTGGGGGGGGGGGGGGGGGGGGGGGTAAACTGATGGACCAATGTGTTGGAGCAGTGGGATGAGGCCTCATTATGATTACTTACAGTATCAAGTTTCTGTTGACTAATTGACTTTACTGGGTACACACCACATTACAAGTGGAATCCTCAGGGAAAGATGCTTATGGTTATCGTATCGGAAGGAATGGCCCCAGTACTACCATTATTTGTCAAATCTCTAGTAGACACTGATTCCCAGCTCAATTCGCCCATTCCTACTAACAGCAACAAGCCCTGCAGCCATTTCAACAGCAGCAACAGAGAAAATGCATACACTCGGTTTTAACCATTGCAAGTTCACTACAGCCTTCTAAGGATTGATCAAATTGACAGATATTAGTTTGATTTTTCATATGTATTTAAGTTTTGGAAAACTTTAAAATGTGATGAAAATCCTTTTTTTTGTTGATTTCTTTTGTGTAATGTTCTGGGGGAGAAATATCTTCTTCTTCGTAAAATGGTTTTGGTGAAAAGGTTTGGGTTCCTGGACAGATAAGTTTTTTTCCCCCCTTTTTCCTTTTTTAAAACCAAGTTCATTTTTTATAACATTATTTAACATTTTTATTGTTTTACTTGTTTTTTCTGTTAATAGCAGACTAATGCTTCTTTTCAGGAATCAGTCACATATTGTGCTTTGCTTAAGTGGGAACATATTCTAAAATTGGAACCTTTACACAGAGAATGTTTACTATGGCCACTGCACTAGGATTGATATGACAAATTTCATGAAGCAATTCCATGTTTAAAAAAAGTATAAATTCAATATTATAGTTAGTAAATTTGCCGCTTCTCTACATTATACATCATTTGCTGCCTGGTATGGACCTGGATTTCTGAGCCTAGGCATTGGAAGTTCTAACCAGTCAGTTGCAGGGTTTTATCCATGCAGTGGGGAACTGAGTCCTTCCATATTGATGAACTGAAAGTGTCTCCACAAATATCCTGCATTCTGGACTCTGTAAAGCCTATTAGTCTAGCAGAACTGAAAACATGATGCTGCATTATTTTCAGCCACTTACCTTTATCTTTCTGTGCTAAAGCAATCTTAATTTATTGTTATGGTATGTTAGTTGACCAAAGAGCAGCTGTAGCAATTACTTAGAAACATTTGGAGATTAATAATTAGTTGTTTTTTTCTAATATAGTGTGTGAATGGTGTTTAATATAGACTTTTTACATTGTTTCTGTAAATGAAAACTTCCAATCTCATTTAGTATCTTAATGTTTTATAGTTAATAGGGGCAGAATCTCCTTTGATTGGTTCGGTTTCTCTGTGATGAAGTCATGTAATGCTATACTGGATCTGTCTAAAAAAAACAGTCTCTTTATAACAACTTCAATTAGTTGGGATGCTCAGGGAATAGAGTTTTCTGGTTAGCCAGAAAGCCCTTTTTTTTTTTCTATTTCAACAGTGGTTGAAAACAACAAAATAGTATACTTTTTGTCTTAACACAGTTTACTAGGTGTAATTGAACTGTTTCTTGATTTGAGATCATTTAGTGCTTTGGAATTATGATTTCTAAAACATCAGGGATGATCATAGGATTGCAGGTATTGCTAGTTTAATTGGCCTGGATGTAGCTCCTAGATGAAGCGGGGAACAATCCCTCGAATTTTTCTTTTTTAATAAAATTTCTCAATTTCTTTGCTTGTGTTTTACCCTTTCTCTTCAAAGTCAATTGATTCAAAAGAGAGTTAGAGTTTATGCTTTAAAAAAAGGGGGGGGGGGGGGGGGTTAATTTTTTATTTGTTTGTTTTTTTCTTCATTTTATGGCCTCTGGGGAATAAGAAGTAATTGGCAACTGAGGTCCCTCCAAGATCATTTGGCTCCATGAGCCATTGCACCCAGCATAATACATTCTACTGCCAACCAACAGAATTGTCATAAGCATGTACAGATCTATAGTGTCCATTATAAGTGACATCCCTTTAGAAGCCATCCACTTGTACACAGTGCACAATTTGCACAGTTTTGTCGTGTTTTTGGGAGCAATGCCTGGAGGAAATATAAGAGCTGTGTGGAAGATGCGCATAACACCTTGTCCTTCTACCAGGTGTGGAAAGAGCTGAGTCAGAAGGCTTGGGTTTCCACAGAGTCAAAAGACTCTGATGAATTAGTCTCTGCTCTCTAGACCTTAGTTTCTTTGCAGAATTACCAAATTATGACTAGATTTCGCCGGACGCGCGGTAGCACACACCTCTAATTCCAGCAGCTCTGGAAGCTGAAGCAGAAGGGTTAAGAGTTTCAAGAAACCAAGCACCTCAGCAAAAGGAGGCATTAGCAACTCATTGAGACCCTAACTCTAAATACAAATACAAAATAGGGCTGAGGATGTGGCTTAATGGTCAAAGTGCCCCTGAATTCAATCCCCAGTAACTCCCACCTCACCTCCCCCCCCAAAAAAAAAAAAACTATATTTCTTCAGTATGGAGTTTTTTTATCAGGTAAACTGAAAGACTAGAAATGAAAAATTGGAGAAAATCTTTCTCTTTTTTTTTTTTTGGTTTTGAGAACTGAACCCAGCACCTCATGTATACTAAGCAGCCACACTACCCACTGAGTTACAATACACTACAGCCCCACGGGAAAAATGTTTTTTGTTGTTTTGTTGTTGTTTTGTTTTGTTTTTGGTTTTGAGACAGGGTCTCAATCGCTGAGCCTGAAGCTTAGTGATTTTCCTGCCTCATTGTAGCAAGTATCTGGGATTATAGATGTGTGCTACCCTGCCCAGCTGGAAAAATATTTTAATTTATTTTTTTGAATAAGTAGTTGATATTACAATGTGAATTTCAGGTTTCTGGTACTTTGTCAAGGTAGAATTCTCTAAAAAGAAGCAAATCTAATATACTACCAATTCCTTCTGAGACCTTCCCAAATAAGGTAGGCTTTTGATAATTGTAAATGTGAACTCTTTGACTTGGTGTACTACAGGGGCCCTGATACAAAATTGGAAAGGAATTATTAAAAATTTAAAAACATCCAGTCAGATGTGGTGGCACACACCTGTAATCCCAGCTCTTCAGGAGGCTGAGGTAGGAGGATGGAAAGTTCAAGGCCAGCATGGGGCAATTTAGCAAGACCCTGTCTCAAAAAAGGGCTGATGGAGTGCTCCTGGGTTCCATCCCCAGTACCAGGGGTGGAGCTTAATCCAAATAATTCATATTGTGAAAGTTAACTGTGAAAGCCAAAAAGACAAATGTGTATCAATTAAACCAAGGATTGGAATTCTGATTTTATGCTTAGCATAGTATCTACTGCATTTTGTGTGTCAACCATTAAAAATAGTTGGGTAAGCCTGTGTTTATAATTTCAACACTAATGAATGAAAAGAAAAAAGTACTCAAAGCTACAGAAAAGATATGCATACTAATTAGTAAGTTAATTGTGAGCATGTTCACAGAATTTAGAAATATGAATGATAAAGAGTACTAGATCGCCAGGCATGGTGCCTAATCCCAGCAACTCTGGAGGCTGAGCCAGGAGGATCGGAAATTTGAGGCCTGTCTCAGCAACTCTGTGAGACCCTGTCTCTAAATAAATACAAAACAGGGATGGGGATATGGCCTAGTGGTTGAGTGTCCCTGATTTCAAATCCCCGGTACCCTGTCCCCCACTCTCCACCCCACCCCCCAAAAAAAGAGTACTGGCTGGTTAAATCTAGGAAGATAAGACTAATTTTTCTGTACTTAGTGACTTTGCAGTTCAACTTCATGGCTGAGGGAGCCGAACAACCCAGGTTCAAATCTTACCTTTACCTAACTTTATGACTTTGGACAAACTACTTAATCTCTATGGCTCACTTTCATCCTTCCTAAAATAGAGAAATAGCGCTTCATGGATAGATGTGAGGATTGAGTTAATATAACATTAGTATGTGTACGGCACTTAGAACGTGCCTTCCACATAGCAGATACGTGTTTGCTATTATTACTGCTACTATTATCTTCCCTAGTATTTTTTGATGGCTTCCCTAGTATTATTTTTCACAGCCTTAGCTCAGTTCTTAAGCTTAGCATTTTATTTCAAATAAAAAATGTTACTTTTTCTTTGCTGCTAAACACACATTCAAGCTATCTTCCCTCTTGTAGAGTTTGGGTATAAGAAGTAATAAAATAATGTTGACATAACTAAAATGGATTTTTTTTCCGGGGGTGGGGTGCGGTACTGGGAATTGAGTCCAGAGGCACTTAACCATGGTGCCACATCCCCAGCCCTTTTTATTTGTTTTTTTATTTTAAGACAGGGTCTCACTAAGTCCTAACTGGCCTCAAAATTCCGATCCTCCTGGCTCAGCCTCCCGAGTCACTGGAATTACAAGTGTGCCACCATGCCTGGCTAAAATGGAACTTTTGACTACTACAGTGCTTTAAATTATTAAAATAATTAGACAAACTTATACAAAGGAAATAATGTAAAAAATAATGTAAAAATACTTTCTCCTGGTTGTCTTTGATGGTGATAGCAATAGTATATGACTGTTTAGAAATTGAAGTACTGTTGTATCCCAGCTTTAAACTAAGAGATCTTCTGATTATAGGCTTTGTTTAGTTCACACTAACCCGAGGTTGTATAGGCAACTGGAAGCTATATAAGTCACTCTTCACATCAAGATATGGTTCAGAGAAGAGCAGACCAACCAAACAAGATCTGCAGACTCGGGTCCTGGAGATGTCAGTTTAAATTCTGTTTATAAGACTCACTTGTCATGAGTCTTTAGTTTCACTTGATCTTTCTATGCTAATTATCTGCCAGCAGAGTATTGTGAATAAGATGATCTGCTACTTGATATGTAGGGTATAAGGAGCATTGGCCAAGAGAACTTTCTACAATGATGAAAAATGTTCTAAAACCTGCATAGTCTACTAATCAGTACTTAAAATACAGCTAGTTTGACAAGGGACTGTATATCCTATTTACTTTTAGTTCAGGTAATATAAATAGCTTCATGTATCATATTGCCTATAGAATTAGACAGTACAAAGGAGAGAAAAATGAAGAAATGAGCCAACTGGGTATGGTAGCACATGCCTGTTCTCCCGGACTCAGGAGGCTGAGGTGAGTAAATTACTGGAGCCCAGAAGTTCAAGGCCATCCTGGACACCATAGTGAGACCCCTATCTAAAAAAAAAAAAAAAAAATGAAGCCAGGCATGGTGGCACAACCTGTAATCCGAGCAACTCAGGGAGGCTGAGGCAGGAAGATTGCAAGTTCAAAACCAGCTTCAACAACATAGCAAGGCCCTAAGGAATTTAGTGAGAACCTGTCTCAAAAAAACTTTTTAAAAGGGCTGGGGATGTGGTTCAGTTGTTAAGTACTTCAATTCCTGATACCAAAAAATAAAAAAATGAAAGAGTATTACTTTTAAAACTAACTAGATAACCCTTAAGTAGGCTACTAAATGAAAGGAGTGTTCATTGGAATTCTTTCTTTTTTTAATATTTATTATTTGCTTTAGTTGTACACAACGTGTTTATTTTTACTTGGTGCTGAGGATTGAAACCAGGTTGCACATGTGCTAGGTGAAGCGCTCTATACCGACTGAGCCACAACCCCAGCCCTCATTGGAATTCTTTGATCCACTAAAGGTTCCATGGGAAAGTGTATAGATTATGAGGGAAATTTAACATTGTATTATGTTTGCTTCTGGATAATACTGTGTTGCTCAACAAGTCCTATTCTTTCCCCAGGGCTGCCTTGGAGTTAGCATCCACCAGTCACACAAACATTAGAAGTATGATGGGATCAGGGGCATGGTGGCACACACCTATAATCCCAGTGGCTGGGGAGGCTGAGGCAGGAGGATAGCGAGTTCAAAGCCAGCCTCGGCAACAGCGAGGCGTTTATATAGCAACAATGAGTGACTTATATAGCTTCCAGTTGCAAATTACCTACAATCTTGGTTATGTTAACTAGCAACTCAGTGAGACCCTGTCTCTAAATAAAATACAAAATAGGGCTGGCAATGTGGCTTTAGTGGCCAGAGTTCAATCCCTGGTCTCTCCCCGCCCCCCCAAAAAAGAAGCAGCTGATGGGATGTATTACAAGTCCAAAAGTCTGTTGAACTGGCTTAGATTTGCCAACAGCACTCCAGCTAGAGGTTTAATCTCCCCTCCAATTTCTTTGCCTAAGAGGCACAGACCTTAATGAACTGTATTTTGATTGGCTTTATTGGAATCTGTGAGCAATTGAATTTTGAGTTGCTATTGGGATTGAAACAGCAAGTCACTTTTTTCCTCCTTAAAACACCAAGAACTTAGAGGGTTGGTTTCCACATTTTAATGAAAATTGCTAAGTGTTATAAATTTTGTATTTTTCAAATCATACAGTTTCAAAGCACTGGTTCCTATCTTTCACTTTATCATCCCTGTTTGCTTCCTAATGTCCCCCTAGAGAAGTTCTTCCCTACACAGTCAGTTTCATTGTGCAAGAAAATTGTCCTCTTTGTTTATTTATTTAGGTCTGATTAAAGATGGAATCTTGCCAAAATAATTTGAGGAATAACCTCACAGATCATGTCCACAGGTATCTGTATACCCAGCTGGCAAACTTGGACCAAAAATAATTTTATTGCTGTACCCCCAGGTGATAGTCATGATGTTGTTAGTAAATTATAAAAGTAGAGTAATTACCAGATTCTAATGTGCTCCTTTAAATTGGCAGTTTGAAGGAGGACCCACTCATGGTTCTATGAGTGGCCCCATTTTGTCCCTCTACCTTCTCAAAGTTATTTCTCCTTCCTAGCATCTTGCAGGCAATCATCTCATGCTGGGAATGGATATTGTCCTCCAAGCCTCAGCTTCCCTGGCACCAGGAGGACCCTGGCAGAACTAGGCCTGCAACCAGATCTCAGCCTGACCAGAATTGCCTTGCATTTATACGAGTGCTTGGCTCCCAGATTTTGCTCTGCCCCTGTATGATTCTGAGCTGTTGTCCATAAGTATAAGACAAGTTTTCTAGACCAGCTGTATTGCCTATACTGACCACACCATCTCCAAAATAAACAGCTTTCCTGCTTTACCACCATTTTTCTCTCATCAAAGATTCAAGGTGAGGCTGGGGCTGTAGCTCAGTGGCAGAGCATTTGCCTAGTAGATGTGATGCACTGGGTTCAATCCTTAGCACCATATAAAAAAAAATGAACAAAATAAAATAAAGGTATGCTGTCCATCTACAACTACTAAAAAAAAAAAAAAAAAAAAAAGGCTCAAGGTGGTAAATGGCTGGACCTGGTCTGTTAAGATTCCCAGAGTCCCAGGACATAGTGGCCCACACCTATGATCCCAACAGCTCTGAAGTCTGAGGCAGGAGGATCAAAAGTTCAAAGCCAGCCTCAGCAACTTAGCCAGACCCTAAGCAGCTTAGTGAGACCCTGTCTTTGAAATTAAAAAAAGGGTTGGGGATGTGACTTGGTGGTTAAACACCCTTAGGTTCAAACCCTGGTAGCAAAATATAAAAATAAAAAAATTCCCGAGTCAGGGGCCTGTCCTAGGATTCCAGTAACAAAATGAATTGGAAAATCAGGGAAATGAGCTACCAAATAAATACAGAATGTTTTAAAGAAAGATGTAATACAGAAAATATATAGTCTGTACTTCAACTTCTTTGGTTTTCTTTGAGATTTTATTTGTAACAATAAATCAAAAATGCTTAAAGGCTTAGGACTAAATAATAGAGCTTTGAGATCTCTTATGATTTGCATAAGAATGGAAAGTGCTAATGGTGTGCATGTGCCCCTAGGGATTTTGGCTATCTGGCCTATTTATAGTTATAAACCTATGACTAAGAAAAAGATGATTTATTATTGTAGTACAGCATGGTGTGTGTATCTGAAAGTGCACTCCAATTGAATGTAACTGTTTAATGTCTTCTTTTTGTCTGTTATTCTGGCTGTGTTAGTCTGTGTTAATGGTGACTGACTTGATAAAGGCAAAAAAAATCTGATGGCTGGCAGCAGCAGGCCCTATTGGAAATGTGTTTGGTTGATGGTTCTTGTTTTATTCTGAGCTGATTAATTTGGATGTCTTTTGTTTCAGAATGCTTGTCAGAACTTTGGTTGCTAGCATATGGTCTTTTTCTCCTTTGTCTCCATTATGTAAATTTGCCTTTTTGCTTTTTATCTCTCTTCTGATCGTTACAATCTTGCCCCCTTTCAATCCAAAAATACAAGTCCACCAGTTAGCTCAGATGGGAGCAATGACTTTTTTGGATGATTATGATACCTCAAACTTAAATGGGAAACATTCAATATTCCTAAATTGATTTTCTTGCACATTAATCTAAGGTTCTTGGGAAATATCACAAAAGGATAATATATGTATACATTTTCTGACTGTCCATATCTAAATTTTGATGCAATGGGAAGTGTTTCAGAATTTAAAGCAAGCTCCTTTTATAATGACTGAAGCCTATGATAAATTAGAGCATAAAGAAGGAGATTTGTAAAACTCAAAGGAGGGCCTTCTCAGATTGGGTGGGCATAGAAAGTATTCTTTTTCCTACTCATTGAAGGTCTACATTTGATTAGAAAGATAATTGGGTCTGAAGCACTTATCAACTAGACAGTTTTCCAAAATAAGTTTTTCCTCTTTACAAAAAGTTTCCATTTGTAAGAGTATCTCTCTCTATTGATTAACTCTTTAAAATAGGAAAATATTTTAAAGGTTTGCAATATGCCACAGAAACTTTTTGCCACTTTTCCCACATATACGCAAAAAAAAAAAAAAAAAAAAAAAAAAAGGAAATTAAGAGCTCTCAGAACCTTTCTGTTTGGTTCATGTTTCAGATATGATGTTTTTCTTTTAATGATCTTCAAATAGACTCAGGAAAATATGAGAACTTTCTTTTCTTATACTCCTGAATAGGATGATATTTAATGGGGGCAAAGATTAGCTGCAAATGTAAACAACTTTTAAGATTTGTCAAAAGGCCAGCCTCAGTTGGGTGCAGTGATGCACAGCAACTCAGAAGGCTGAGGCAAGAGGATCACAAGTTTAAAGCTAGCCTCAGCAAACTTAACAAGACACTTTCTCAAAATTTTTTTAAAAAATGAAAAGGGTGGGAATATAATTCAGCGGTTTTAAAAAACTGGTTCAATCTCCAGGAGTACCATTAATTAATTAATTAATTTAAAAGGCCAGCCTCACCTGGGGATAAGGCTCTGCCTCT
Organism: Tamias sibiricus; assembly: GCA_025594165.1. Lineage (NCBI taxonomy): Eukaryota > Metazoa > Chordata > Mammalia > Rodentia > Sciuridae > Tamias > Tamias sibiricus. The sequence goes on from JAKELJ010000502.1 coordinate 11,864, forward strand.
TGCTCTGCTCCCAGAGTAGGCTAAAATTAAGCCCATTTAAAGTTCTGTTGAATGATAAATTTTTTGTCATAAATACTACTGTAATCCCAAAATAGAGATATAGTAAAAAACTAAGTAAGCACTTGGGTAAGTTGAAAAGCTATTTAAAGGGTATGAAAGAGTTTTAAAAATAAATAGAATTGCTGGGCATGGTGGTTCATGTTTGTAATCCAGTGACTCAGAAGGCTAAGGCAAGAGGATCACAAATTCAAGTGCCAGGTGGGGCTCAGTAGTGCACACCTGTAATCCCATCAGTTCCCAAGGCTGAGACAGGAGAATTGCAAGTTTGGGGCCAACCTCAGCAATTTAGCAAGGCCCTATGCAATCTAGCAAGATACTGTCTCAAAAAGGGGATGTGGCTCAATGGTTGAGTACCTCTGGGTTTAATCTCTGGTACCAAAAAGAAAAAACAAGTTCAAAGCCAGCCTGGACAACTTAGCAAGGACCTGTCTCAAATTATAAAAAATTAAAAGAGACGGGGGATGTAGCTCAGTAAAGTACCCTGGGTTCAATCCCCAAAAACCAAAAAAAACATTTTAAAAAAAGAAAGAGAATTTGTAAAAGATTTTGTGTGATCAAGATAGACAAGTTATTATGAATAAGTTTCAGGTTCAGAGCTAAACACCAAACTATATTCTTGCTCTTGTTAATTTTATTTGGTATTTTCCTTTATAAAACTTTATAACTATTGCCTGTTAAGTGTTTTACAGAAGTACATCTTCTAACAGAATAACCTGAGTTAATTTGAGACAATAAACCTTCACCCAGATAGGATATAACAATGACTCCATTTGATGACTTCATACTGACCTCCAGTTAAATGAAAGGGGTAACTATTAAAATTACATAAGTTAATGTTACGACACATTATTCCCTCTTCAAGACTGGGAAACTGGCCCTCTGGGTGTTCAACACCAAGACTTGGAGACCAAAGCCAAGGAAGATAAAAGGGCAAGCCAGTATTTTGGCCCTGCCATCCAAGTGTAGCCAAGACCCGGGCCAGGATGGGACATGGCTAAAAGGGTTCTAGGACTCCTGTGAGTCATCCAACCTCCCAATCAGGGACATTGCTAACACCCCAGAGGTCAGAAGCCAACCAGTATGCATTCTGCAAAAAGGAGGAATCACTATAGAGGGGAATGTTCCCCAGTGCTTCAAGGGAAGCCATATGGTCAAACAAAACCCTGACCCATCCTGGCAGGTATTACACTGGTAGATGTGAAAAAAACAGGAACCTCTGCTGACCTTAATAATAGAAGGAAAAAATATTAATTTGGACAGTCAAAAATGAACAGCCATCAGGGAAGTATAACCAAAGATGGAGTGAATTAATATAAGGGTGTGAGAAAAATGTCAGTCACCATATGGCCCTTTTAAATTTTAATTTGAGATGTTGTACTTACTGCATCAGCCCTACCAAAAGAAAGTAAAGCTGAGAAGTTATGGAGAAGGAGTTCTTACATGATTGCCCTAACATGAAAACCCTTCCACCAGGCAACTCCACACAGAAGGCAGGACACATAGCTCAGGACAAGGCCCCCCTGTTTAATAGAAACAAGGAAAACAAACTTTCATTTTCTGATCTAGTCAATACACATGAATCTATTTAGTGGGAGGAGAACCCCCTTCACAATTTATTTAGTTGAATATTTTCTGATTTTTTACTCCCCCTTGTATTCTGCTTTATAATTTATAATGGTACTTATACTTTTAAGTGTATGCATCTGGACCCTTCTCACTTACAAAGCTTCAGCCATTGTCTAAAGTTAACTAGTTTAACACGAGGTCTAGAAACCTGCAAAGCCAGATTGGCTGACACCTAGTTCCCTAAAGATTGAGAAATGGACAAGACCAGGGAATTTTAACAAGGACTTAGATTCTTCACTTTGGCATGCAAATGTTGGATAGGTAGCCAAAAACAGGATTGAAGTCTTGGCGTTTCTGCCCCTATTTTGTATATATCCCCTTTTTCTGAGTCCCCTGGGATTCCAAAAACACAAAGAGGTTGATTGAATAAACATCTTGTGGACAGTTGAAGCTTCCCCCAGGCAAAACTTTCTTATTTGAGAGGCGGGCCCTCCCTGCCTGAACCAATCCTGAGATAACAGGGGGACCACACTTACAATTGATCCCGATCACTGCTCTGGCAAGCTGTGGACATGCCTAGGGGCTCTCTATGTGTTGTCTTATGAACTCTTCCTCCTGGCCTGGTCACTTGTGGGACTCACAGCAGGGTTAGTCTTTTGCAGGTGCATATTTATGGTGGTTCGGCAACTCTTCTCCTGGGGGACCCTCATGTTGAGTTTAGCAAGGAAAAACAAATAACAGATAGGTAAAAGGGGCGACCTAAAGAGGAAGCGGAATAGAAAACCATTAACTTTAAATCTACAGAAGCTTTCATGAGTTCCCTCCCCATTACCACCAACGTCTGCTAGACCTAAATTCTTTTAGTGGTTGCTGAAAACAAGAAAGGAGCGGGCGCCGGGGTGGCGCAACGCCTTTTCAAAATCCCAGCACTTTGGGAGGGGAGGGCTAAGACAGGGGAGGGGGATCGCGGCAGTTCAAACGCCAGCCTCAGCAAGGGCGCGGCAGCTACTGTAGCAACCTCAGTGAGACACTGTCTTCTAAATAATAAGTACAAAAAAGGGCTGGGGATGTGGCCCAGTGTCGGAGTAAGTCGCCCCTTGGAGTTTCAATCTCGTGGTACCAAAAAAAAAAAATAAACGATGAAAGGAACTTTAGTCTATGTTGCACACTGGAAGACAAGGGAGACTTGTCTTTAGGGGCTGGACAACTGACTTTTGAAGGTTATCCAGAAACGGGAATGAGGACAAGCATTTGGGAGGGCACTCATGAAGCCTACTTTAGATTTAAAGTTACTGGTTTCTATTTCCTTCTCTTTAGTCTCCCTTTTCCCTATCTATATTTTTTTCCATGCTCAATCAGACATGAGTGTTACAGGCGAAGATGCCAGACACCATAAAATTATGGGCAATGCAAAGGGACTCCCTGCTGTGAGTCCCACAAGTGACCAGCCAGGAGGAAGAGTCAAAAGAAAACACATAGAGAGCCCCTAGCCTTTTGAGGTCTCATCTGATAGAAAAAGACTCTATTCTTTAGAGAATGCATAGAGGACATTCTAAAATTCATTGCAAAGTACCAACCAGAGTAACATTTCTGAAATTTTTTAATAGTATCTCTTTGTCGGTCAATCAGGAGAGGGATCTTTGGTAATTAGGAAACTGGTCATCATTTGGCATTTTTTTCTTTTTGCAGCACTTGGAAATACCACAGTTCCTTCCTTCTTGGCCTCGTGTTTGACCTGATTCAGAGACAACTGGGTTCTCTACGACTTGCAAGCCCGACGAGGAACTAGGAGTATTTGGAAAAAAGCTCCACACATAAAGTGTAAAATGACCTCGAGGAGGAAGACCACACTCTGCGTTAACCTATTGTCTCTGTTTGCAGGAACTACCTGTGCTTTGGTCAGGCTGCTGGGTGACTCCAAATCCTCAATGTCACATTCCAAGTGCAGGACATTATGGGAGAAATAACATGGTAAACATTTGGAATACATAAAGCAACATCAAATCTATCCTACTCAGTGGTTACTATTGTCCTTGGGGAGGATGCTCAAAAGCATATTAGCCTGGCTAGGATATTTTTCTCTCTCTCTCTCTCTCTCTCACTCTCTCTCTCTCTCTCTTCAGGGAGTGAGCACATCTGGGCTCCTCCTTGAGGGCCTTGACATAGGAGAGGCCCCTGAGTCTTTCTGAGCAATTCCCCCACCCCCATACCAAAGTGGTGATGGAAGCACTTTTTCCTCTCTTGGTCACCGAAGGTAACTCAGCTGCCATCACAGGGCACTGCAGCTCAGTTCAGCAACTGCAGGAGCCCTGGCCCTGTTTGGGGAGATGGTTTTAAACTAGTGGCCCCCCCACCCCCCCCCCACCCCCCATAGCTCTGAGCCTGGCGATTTTGGGCATTGTCGCCTTCCTTCCGTAGTCTCACGGGGACTTGGCCCGGGATCTCGAGTGACTTCAGCAGAGATTTGTGATTGGGTCCAGCGCCATTTTGGTGGTGTGTGTGGGTGGTGTTAGTGTTGTTCGAGCCAGAGAGAAAGTTATCAGAATAAAAAGCTGTTTGTTTCAGTTTGCCTCATGATGAACTTCTTCCCGTGGCTTCGTTGCTCCAAGCGGCCATCGCTTCAGGCGGCAACAAGCATAACAATGGTCTGAGCAGTCGTTTGTGAACTTGGACCAAGTTCCCAGATCTATGCAAAGGAGCCAGCAAGGCCACAATTTTGAATTTATTCTACCAGCATTTATTGAAACAGACAGTGCACCAGGTGCTGGCAATACTGTAGCGGTAAAAAGTTCCTTGGATTCCCATCGGTGTCATCCCTATTTTTCAGAGGGACCGTGGTAGGGATGCTGATGAGAAATCCCCACTGGCTTTGACTGTTCCCATGGATCCAGGACCTGAGCTTCACTGGGGCGATCCATTTCCTTCCAGTGACAAAGGAAAGGAATGGGTTTGTGGACAGGATTCCAGGTTAGGTTGCTAACGTTCCATGGCACATGCAGCCCTTCACAGAAAAGCACCCTCAGCCTGTGCCCGTCCTTCGGCATTGAAACCGTCCTCACAATTCACTCCATTTTTTCTTTATATCCAACCTAAAACACTCATGGCTGTATGAACCTGTTTCAGTTCTTTGTCTATAGGAAATGGAGAACTGCAAAACCTTAGTAAAAGGAAAAAACGAGCTCCATAGTAAAAATGCAGTCTCTTCTGACCTCAATTATTCCTCAGTGAAAAAGCACCTGCTCTTCCAGACCCCACAGAAACACCCTCATTAGAATTCCTCCAGCGGAAAGTGTTCTTTTGTATCCTTCTGTGGTCAGTATACTGTCCAGATTGTGTACAGTCAGATGCTGACCTCAGGGTCCGTTTAAATGTGCACATATGGGTGGTTAATGGTACCATCTCCTGTTTATAAGAACAAATAAGCTCCCTCCAGTGCCCCCGCCCACATCAGCCCCCCTGGCTTTTTATTCTTCCAAGTTCCATTTCTCCTCATTACATCTCTCTTACATCTTCGGAGGCTTTTGACTTCAGCCGTGAAGTTGGGCTAATAAACTCTCCTGTTGGAGGAGTCATGAGGATTTAAATGTGATAACATACAACCAAAGACTGACACGTTCTTGAGTTGGTGCCACCCTTCCTTAGTAGTGGAGTGGACAGCATGGCCTGGTGGCCCAGAGGACCAGCTGGGAAAGAAACATCAGCATACCAAACAGTGATTTTTCAGGTCAGCTCTGCCTTTTTAATTTTTTTTTTTAATATTATATTTAATTTGTACACAATGCCTTCATCTTTACATGGGTGCTGAGTATGGATCCGAACCTGGGCCGCGCAAAGTGCTAGGCAAGCACTTATGCTGGGAGCCACAATTCCAGCCCTTCCGCTTCTGCCTTTGAGAAGGATTGCTGTTCCAGGTCAGTTGAGGGACCAAAAGTTTTCAGATTCAAAGAAGGAATTTCTTTCTTGATCTCTTGGAGAAGCAGGGTTATTTCCATTGTTTAGGTTTCATTTGTCAGGCACAAGTTCTGGAGCCCTGGGCAGAAGAGTCTGGAAGAGATGGGAGCAGGGTCACCCGCACAGTGAGCCAAAACAACCCAGGCTTCTCTAGTCATTCATTCTGAGGACATCATTTAGTCAACGGCAAATTACACAGGCTTAACTCTAAAGTTAGTTTGGGCAAGTCAAATCTCTTGGACCAATAAGCCCCAGGCTTAAAATGGCTAACTTCATTAACCAAATGCATCCGCACTCTTTCCCTACTGAGAAGGTTTAGGAAAGCTAGCCCACCAACACTGAGCACAAAACCAAACAAGAAGACTTAAATTTTCAGCAACTGTGCGGAGGGCATGGCTTCAATCCCCAGTCGAGTGCCACAAAAATCAATAAATAAAAATGCAGTAAGAAGTTTAGGTCAGGCATAGGAGAATTACTGACTGTGAAAATAATTATATATAAAGGAGGAGGCATTTGGCTGGGTTAGTATTCTGGAAGGGCCTTAGGAAAGGAGGTCTGTCAAACTCCCCCCCTGGGGGGGGGATGGGGGGATTTGCCAAGACCTCTCAGGAGGCAGAGGAATAGACTATATGGCCTCTTGGCCCATTCCATCAGCAGGATTTCATGGAATCTACAGCCCCAGTTTCCCACCGAGAGCTTTGCCTGGGAGACGGGGGTGTGGCGCTGCTCCCCACCAAACACAGGGTTCTGGCATGCAGCTACAGATATAAATAACCCCAGCTTGACTGTCCTTAGAGCAAATGCCTCTGCCACTGCCCAGAATGGGATGGAAAGATCAGGAGAAGGGTATACAGAGAAGAAGGGGGTGAGCAGGTGGGGTACACTGTGGTAGGGGGAGCACCTGGGCCAACAGCTGAGAAGAGAGGGAAGGTGAAAAGGCTGTTTCCTCTCACCTCCAAGTGTGTGTCTGCATGTTTAGATGAGATGTGTCAGGCAGGCGAGGAGCTGACCTACTTTTGAGGAGGGGAGGGGCGGTCTTTCACAATGTTCCTTCTTTCTGGTCCACTACCATCATCCTAATTCACAACTTCATTATATCTTCCTGGGGTACTTCCTTTACTTCCTGTCTTCTTGTGTTTATTTCAGTCTCCTCTGAGTACACATTACTTGCCATTGTTTCCCAATTCTCTCTCTCTCTCTCTCTCTCTCTCTCTCTCACACACACACACACACACACACACACACACACGCACACACACACACATTCTGTTCCCAATTACAGCCTAAATTTTCCTTTTACCATGAAGACCCTTCTACCAGCGTAGCAGCCTAGCTCACACTCTTGACAGATGGGGTACCCATGTATGTCTATAGCACATACAGAGTCCCTGCTCTGAGGAGAGCTCACATTGTCACATGTTGGGGAAGCAGAGAGTGTGCAGAGGTAGTAAAGTCTCACTGAGGGGAGACTTGAGAAGGTATGGTGTTGTTTTTCTCACTGAGGAGGAATGCAAAGGAATGCCCAGAAGACCCTGCAGAAAGTGGAGTGGGCAACAGAAGATAGCAAGGAAAGAGAAAAGCAAGGAAAAAGAAGCCCGAGGTGGCCCTCAGCTTCTCACCACTCCAATCCAGATGGATTCAAGAGTCACCTGTGAACCAGATTCCTAAAGCTCAACTCTGATGTGTTTTGTTACCATGTTGGCCACCATAAGTTGCTTGCCAGTTCACGTTTTTCCCCCTGGAACCCCCCAGCCCTCATCTATTTTCACATACAGCTTCTGTGGCAGGGATTTGGCCCTCAGGACCTCTCTCTAGGTGCCTGGCAAACCCTAGAGAGCATCCAAGGCCACATTTTCTGTTATACAGGTGAGTAAAGGAAGAAGGCCCAGCTGAATTCCTGCCCAGGTTCCCTGAGCTGACCTTATGTCCTTATAATGAAGTGAAATATTCATCTCTGTGCTTTTCTTTGGGGCTCTCCTGATACATGATCTTTCCCTACCCAGAGGGATGCTCAACGCCATGGGGAGAAACAGGGGTTAAAGCAATAAGGCAAAGAAAAATAGCAACAGTTTTTTTTTTAACATCCAAAATAAGATACTGAGAAGAGAAAGGAATAGATTTTGGCTATAAAAACAAAGAAAAAGGGCTGGGGTTGTGGCTCAGCGGTAGAGCACTCCGCCTAGCATGGGCACAGCCCGGGTTTTATCCTCAGCACCACGTAAACATAAATGCATTGCATTGTGTACAACTAAAGCAAATAGATAAATATTAAAGAGGAGAGAGAGAGAGAGAGAGAGAGAGAGAGAGAGAGAGAAGAACAGTGGGATAACAATGACCACTTGGGACATGTTGACTTTCTCATTGTTCCATGAACCCCAGAACACAGAGTACCTCTGAGCCTTGGATCTCAGCATGCTGTGCACTTCTCCTTCTGCCTCTTCCCAACAGCATCCAAAAAGTTCCTTACTGTTAACCAGGCCTGAAGTCCTCCTCTCAGGAAGCATCCGTGCAAGCCCCACAGGGCTGCTGTTCCCTGAGCCTTCTGTTCTCTCCTTATTGAAGCACTCAGCTTCTTATAACTCCCAGCTTGCACATCTGGACCATCTAGATTGTCATCATTCAAAGGAAGGAACTGGGAGTCCATCTTTGTATCTTGATGTCCATCGCGGTTCCTGGCACACAGTAGACAGTTGATAAGTTTTAATTACTTAATGCAAAATTCAGTTTCAAATGACCTAGGCTTCATGCAGCTTCTGATCCTAGGAGCCTGGCCACTGAGAACTGATTGTAAAACATGAGAGCTGTTACCCAACCCATTCCTGGGCATTGCTAGTTCTCAGTCCTCAACCTAATAGCAGGTGACCCTAAGCAGCACCACAAAAACCCAGAATTCCCTGCCATGCATGCACTCAGGCAGCCCACTAATTCTGCAGTGACTGCTAGAGAAGCAGCTTAAACTAGGCCTGAAACCTCAAGTAAGAGGGAGACCTGGGCTTGTCTCCTTTGTGACCAAGGTGAAGATTTGTCATTCCTATCTCTGGGCAGTTTCTCTATCTGTTGTGAGGTCATGGGTCCTAATTAGAAAGCTCTTACAGATTCCTGAAAGGACTGTTATTGTACCATAGTACAAAGGGTATTATGCCACAGTAGTGTAAGAGCAAGGCAATTAAAGTGAACTAGGAAATAATAAGGGCACTTATTCCCAGAAGCACATTGATTTAAACCACAAAAGCTCCTTGGAACAGGGCTTGAGAATTGTAAAAGCCTGAGCAATCAGCAACCCTGAGGGTGGGGAGCCCATGCCAGGAGATTGCTGGAGAGTTCATTTGGGTGATTCTTAGAGGGCTGGGTTTTGTTCCTCAGGTGTTCTCACTTTGGTGAAGTTTCTCTGCTATAATGAGCCTAGCCCACCTGCTGGGTTCTAAGGAAGGGGACCATTTACTTCCTTTCCATATGAAACAAAGAATTGGCCTTATTGCAGCTCAGTTTATTTTTCATTCTCTGTGTGATGAAAACAGGCCTCTAGATAATGAAAACTTTGTCACCACTTTTGCTTCTAAAGTCTGCCAAAGCAAGAAATATGATTGAGTCATACCTTGATTGGCCTTTGCAAACTTTGGTCAAGCAACTTGGAGAAAAAAAACCTCTAGGTACTAAGTGTCTGTGAAAAATAAGTTACTTTACAAGTCTTTCATCCAGGAGGGGAAAAGTCTATTTAAGTAATGAGAATCCATAAGAAAAAAGAATGTGACTGTGTTAGTCTGCATTTTCATCACTGGTGACAAAACCACCTGGAGAATAACAAACTTAATGGAGGATGTTGGATTGGCAGGCAGGAGGCCCGCGCCTCCCAAGGCAGGAGGCCACACCTCCCCAGGTACTTTTGGTTAAAAACCTACACCACCCAATATCGCTCAGCGTGACAAGAAAACTGACCAGCAAATGCCCTGTCCACTACCCCCTGACCTCTGCTTAAGGGGGGGGGGGGGGCCCTTACTGTTAGGGCAAGGACTCACTCCAAGGGGGTTTGTAATGACCCCTACTCTATTTAAAAACCCAGCCCCGAGACTGAAGCTCGCTCTCTGTTCCGTGGTTCTCTGCTCTGTTCCTGCTTCTCTCTGTTTTCCTCGGCATCTCTATGTTCCCTGCTCTCCGTTCCCGGTGTGCGCCAGCTTATCGTTTCGTACCCCCGTGAATTCATACGACATCCCTCCACGTGTTTCTTTTGGGTAATTCAATAAACTCCCCTACCCTTTTCCTATACTACAGTCTCAGGGTGCGTCGGTTCCATGCCTGCGATAATTTTTCTAACATTTTTGGTGCTGAAACCCAGGAAGGGAGTAGACGCGCATCCACCGTCTCCACAGCATCGCTGGACTTCGGTACGCCCCCCCCACCCCCCCACCCCCCCCACCCCCCGTCCACCCCGAGTTCCTAACCTGCCTGGCCACTTGCGCGGTGCGAATTGACAGTCGCGTGTCCGGAATCTCGCCCGCTGGGGCCTATACAGGGGGGAGAGCACCCCACCAAAGCTTCTGTGGGGGGCGCGGGGGACCGGGAAACTCCCTTCCCCCACCCCCACCTTTTGTCCGCCCGCTCACTTTTATCTGCTCTGCTCTAAATATCCAGCTACTATTAAGACTAGGGCTCTCAGTTGTGAGTGGCTAGGAAAGTTCCCCTCCGCACTCCGGGCTTGAGCTTCCGTTTTTTCCATTCGGAACTGAAAAAAAACGAAAACTCCGTGGAGTAAGCTCACAGTCCCCCGGCATCTTGAGAAACCCCCCATCCGGAACGGGACGCGGCTTCTCAGGTGTCCCATGTTCGTTTAACCCGGGTGACGACCGGGCGAGCGGACTTGGACCTCATTAATACATGTTTTAAAGGGGACGCCTTTTAAAATACTGTATTAGCCTCTCCCCGTTAACGGGAATATGGGAACTTCCCTATCAGCTCCAGCCGACTCACCCCTCACTTGTCTCCTAAGAAATCGGGCGCTTTTGGGCTTAAAACCCCAAATTAAGAAAAACAAATTGATAAAGTTATGTTCAAAAATCTGGCCTTCTTACCCCGTTATCCAATAAGTGGCCAGAGTCAGGATCCCTGGATCCCCGGCTTTTACGGGAACTCTCCAGCTTTTGCCAGCAATCAAAGAGATGGACAGACTTGCCGTATGTGGATGCCTTCTCCCTTCTACGTTCGAATCCTTCCTTGTGCACCAGGTGCAATCCCGTGACGGTATTGCTCGCCTACAGGCCTGCGGATTCCCCCCCATCTTCCATTGACCTCGATTTCGACCCAGGATTAGAGGCTCCACCTCCCCCCGTACCGGCAGCCTCCCCTCGAGTCCTCTCACTTCCCGATGCTCCGTCCCCCCCAGCTCAGGCTTTTGAAATTGGCGGGCTCAAGCACTCGGACCCTCCCCCCCTTTGTCTTCATCCTTCGCTCCGCCCCTGCCTTCCACTCCGTCAGAATCCTCCTCTGTAGGCCCGCCTTCTCCTTCACGTCATTTCCGGTGCCTTCACCACGCTACCCCGCGCCTACTCAATTTCCGTTCCTAGCTCCGCGCCCCTTCCGCTGTTACCCCCTGCCCACTCAGCTTCCGCCGCTTGGTTTGGAGTTATTTCCGGCCACGGCTCCCCCGCCTCTCCAGCCATGCAGCCGTTATTGAACGCGCTGCCTCAGACTTCGGTCCCTACTCCCTCAGATTCTGCGACGCATCCTTTACCAGACGCGCTGCCTCAGGCTTCGGCCTCTCCCTGGTTCCTTCCCCAATGGCTTTTGGCGGCAACAGAGAGAGAGAGTGACGTAGCCCGGGCCTTGTCCCCCCAGCCTCTTCCACGGAGTTACTCCCGGACCCAGCAGTTCCCGTAGCATCCCTCTCCCAGACTCGCCTAATATGTCGCCGCCCCCTGCGTTAGTCCTCCCATGACTCACTCGAAAAAGCAGGCAGCTCAGATAATCGCGCCATTAAGGGAGGTAGCTGGGACAGAAGGGGTGGTGAGGGTGCATATCCCGTTCTCCATGTCAGATCTTTCCAAATTGAACCGCCGCTTGGGTTCATATTTACAACAGACCCCACAACTTACATAAAAGAATCCAATGGGTCACCCAAGCATACAGCCTTACATTTCATGATGCATACTTTATTTTGTCAAATACCTTACTTCCTGAAGAGCGTAGACGAGTCTGGGAGCAAGCAAGAGCATATGCAGATGAGACTCACAGAGTGAACCCAAATTTCCCCTTTGGTCCTGAGACTGTCCAGACAGCGACCCACACTGGGATTACAATGCCCCAGGGGACGTGGTCTTAAGGGATCAGTTTTTAATGTGCATAGTAGATGGTCTTAAACGAGCAGCTCAAAAACCTGTTAATTTTGATAAGCTACGGGAAATTATTCAAAAGAGAGGAAGAAACTCCCTCTGAATTCTTAGATCGGCTCACAAAGGCCCTCCAAAAGTACACAAATTTAGATCCCGAGTCCCCGGGGGGCCGTCAAGTACTTATGACATACTTCCTATCCCAAAGCTACCCCGACATTCGAGCTAAGTTGAGGAAATTAGAACAGGGTCCTGTGACCCCCCAGACCGAGATTTTGGCCACGGCTTTTAAAGTCTATCATAACCGTGAAGAAGACGCCGAACGTCGCAGGTTTCAAAAGTATGAGAAGACTAAGCAGTCAAAGCTCCAAATGTTAGCCCAGGCCCTTAGGGCCCTGACGCTCAGGCCTCAAAAAAAGGGGTACATAAGTCCACACAGGAGGAACCCCCAGGGCCTTGCTTTAGGTGCGGGGAAAGATGGACACTGGGCTAGAGAATGCCCTAATCCCAGGCCCCCTAAGTGCCCGTGCCCAAAGTGTTCCAAGATGGGCCATTGGGACGTTGACTGCCCCAGTTCCCGCAGGGGGCTGGACCGGTCACAAACCCCAGCCTGCTGGCACTGGCCATGGAAGACTGATGGGGCCCAGGGGCTCCTCTCCCGACGTTGACATCGCATTGAAGGAGCCCAGGGTTACTCTCCTTGTTGATGGACGCCCCGTGAATTTCCTGCTAAGATACAGGAGCCACCTCCTCGTTCTTGAGGGAGTTTTGGGGCCCCACTACCATAGCACCATCCCCTATTGTCGGGGTAGAGGGAAATGCTATTCGCCCCCGCAAAGACTCCTATGCTGTCTTGCTGCCTTCACCACCATCCCCTTCACCCACCAGTTTCTGGTAATGCCTCAATGTCCTGTGCCCTATTGGGCAGAGACATATTGGCCAAATTTCAGGCCTCAATTGTGTTCTCCAATCTGCCTAGCTCAGTTGTGCTCCCTGGTTCGTCTTGCTCCGTCTCTCCCCCATTTTTCTTCTCACTGTTTCAAAGGCCACTGACCATCACCCCCTACTGATGCTGATGAGGAAACCCCATCGCCCCTCTAGTGATGTAAGATCCCCTCAGCCCCCTACCGAGGCAGAAACCCCCCAACCTTCTATTGACGTAGAAACCTTTAATTACCCTGTCCCTGCTGATTTAG
>JAKELJ010000503.1:0-24936 GCA_025594165.1 Tamias sibiricus
GTTGTTTGAAATGTACAATCCATATATTTCAAAAAAAATAAAGGTATCTTTGGAGAGCGGGGTCACTCAGAGGGCAACATACCAGCCAGTCCTGCTTTTGGGGGCCTTTGTTTGGGAATGGCGTTTTTTTCACACAGGAAGGGCGGGGGAAGCGGCCTGGAATGAGCGCCTTGGGCACTAATGTTAATTCTTGGGCCTTCTTGGAAAAGCCTTCATTTTGTGCTCCATTGAGGCCCAAGTATAACAGAAGTACAGGTTGTTATGTAGATCTGGCCTTTCTAAATGAGAGTTGCAAGAGCCTTGGGATGCCCTGTAGACCTCCCTGTCCTATTTTTTATTTTCCCAGGGCCCTGATGGGAGAACTGAGCACTAGGTGTTTCCTCAGTCTGAATCCTGGACTTGGGGCCCAGAGCAGACCAGGAGAGACCGAAGGTGCTTCCACAAGAAGTCCTGGCACTGAGCCTTGGTGCTAAGCTCTTTGCACTTGACCTGACCTTAGGGACATTGTCAAAGGAATAATGAAGGGTGCCTTTTGACACACTTTGCTCTTGTCCGCAGGCTTCATTGGGGAAAGATGCAACAAGGCTTAGTTTTGAAGTCATCATGTGGTAGTGCACTAAGCCATTCAGGGTCAGTGTAGAAACTAGACAAAACAAACCATTGTAGGTGACACAGGACTGCATCAGCATCTGTGTTCAGCCCCAGGAACAACAGACCTGACCCAGAGTCAAAACTCCATTTGGAAACCTGTATTCTGGTAGAGATGGGTGGCAAGATCCATTCAAATGTATCACCGCTATCAGTAGGGAGGCCAAATCTATGCATAATTGTTGAGGAAAGTAGAGGAGAAAAGGTGTAGGTCTTTGAAGGTAGTACTGGTTTTTTTTTTTTTTTTTTTTTTGGTTATTTTTTTTTTTTTTTTGACTTTTCGTTTTTTTATTCTGGCATATCTATCAGTTTTATTTTCAATGTCCTCCTGTGAAGTCACTCAGGAGTGTGCAAGCTGATTTTAATTAAAACCAACAAAGGACAAAGAGAAAAGAAGCAAGGAAAAATGTCTGTGAAAGAACACTCGAAATAGAGAAGTGAAATCAATCTGCTGGCTCATTAGCATAACACTTGTGAAAAGGTGTGGTCACATATTGTGTATAAGGACTGAAATGTGCATAAAAGTATAAGCATTCTTAGTGCCTCGAGATAAGTTTTGGAGAAGGGAGGAGCATACTTCATGTCATGGGGAAATGCTTTCTTGGGTAGATAAGGAGAAGAAGGTGAAAATCAGGCCACAGTGGGAGGGGGGGGGATTTGAAGCCCACAGTCTTCGACCTCCACAGGTGACGCATGAGTATTTATTTATTCCATTCGAGTTCATGAGATGTGAAATCCAAAACTTGCTGGCAATCCCTGCTGGTCTTGACGCATGGCAGGTCGATGACCACATAGATGGGTGAGTAGCTGCTTGGAAAAGATCTGCTCAGGGGTCAGAAGTTTCCCTCAGTTGTCTCCTTCACCCAAGGGATTGATCCTCAGATAGTCAGGGTAACAACAGAGCCGTGAAGAGGAAATAAGCCCCATTTGAATGGACATGAGTTGTGGAGAAGGAAGTCCCACCTAGACCAGGTTCTAATGAAAGGATAGTGCCTTTAGGCCCCAGAGTGGTTTCTGAAGTAGACAGGAAAGGGGTCCTGGCATGGAGTTTGACGGAAAATGATCTCCATTTGGAGGGCCAATGTGGCCAACATGCAAGATGCTGTGATAGGCACTTGAAAATTGGACAAGTATTTTGAAATTTCCAATCCAAATTTCAAACCCAAAAGTCATCTTGGAGAGCTGGGTCACTCAGAGGGGCAACATACCAGCCAAGTCTCCGCCTTTTTGGGCATTTTTGCGTGATTGGCATTTTTTTTTTCACACAGGAAGGACAGGGGAAGCGGCCTAGCCTGAGCGCCATTGGGGCACTGATGTAGTTCTGGTGCTGTCTTGGGAAAAGCCCTTCAATATTGTGCTCCATTGCGGCCTAGTATAGGAGTAAGTTGCAGGATGTTGTGGAGATCAAGGCCTTGTCTAAAAATTTAGTTGCAAGAGAGAGGCCTGGGCTACCCTTGTAGACCTCCCTGAATATTTCCCAGGCCCTGAAGGAGAACTGAATTCGAGGTGAAATCCTCAGCATAGAAACTTACATTGGGCTCAGAGAAGACCAGGAGAGACCGAAGGTGCATCACAGGAAGTCCTGCCACTGGGGCTTGGTGCTAAGCTCTGTGCTCTTGACAAGAGGGACACTGACCAATGGATAAGTGAAGGTGGCTTTGACCACAAATATGTTACTGGCCCTGTTTCATTGCGGTGAAAGATTCAACAAGGCTTACTTATGAAGTCACCAAGCTATAGTGCACAAGCATTCAGGGTCCAAGTAAGAACAGAACAAAAAACTAGACAGAACTTAAGGTGTAGGTTGGGGCACAGGACTGCATCCTGCATCTGTTGTTCCCTGCCCAAAGAACAACAGACCTGACCCAGAGTCAATTACTACTAATTTGGATAACCGTCTGTACTCGGTTGAGTGAGGGTGGCCATGTATTCCATTGTTGCCTCAAATGTATCACCGAGCTTATCAGTAGGGAGGCTAATTCTATGCAAATTTGTTGAGGTCTGTATAGGGGGGAAGGGTGAGACGAGGGGGAGAGGAGGGAAGTGAAGGGAGAAAAGGTTTTGTAGATAAAGAGGGACTTTTGTTTTGGAAAGGGGCTGGCTCTCTGTTGTTTTTATTTTTTTCAGATGTATTCTTTGCATATCTATCGATCAGTTTTATTTTCAATGTGATCCCCGCTGTGTAATAGTTCACTCAGGACTGATGCAAGTTGATTTTAATTATAAACCATCTAGTCGGACAAAGAGTGAAGGGAAAGTAGTACCAAGGAATATAAAGAAAAAACGGCTGGGAAGGACAATCAAAATAGAGAAGTAAATCAATCAGCCTGGATAATGATACAATGTATGAAAAAATATGAGGGTATCAATATTGTATATAAGACTGAAAATGTTTATAAAAAAAAAAGCATGCATAGACCTTGAAAAAAGTTTTGAGAGTAGGAACATATTTCAATGACTCGGGGAAAAGTCATGCTTTATCATGGTATAAGGAGAAGAAGGTGAAAATGCAGGCAACAGTTAGTTGAAGCCCTCAGTCTTCGACCTCCTCAGGTGATGCATGAGTATTTGATGCCTCCATTGAGTTCATGAGATGTGAAATCAAAAAACTTGCTGGCATCCTGCTGGCCTTGAGCATGGCCATGGTCAATGACCACATAGATGGGTGAGTAGTTGCTTGAAAAGATCTGCTTCAGGGTCAGAAGTTTCCTCTGTGTCTCCTTCGCCCCAGGGATTGAGTCCTCAGATAGTCAGGGTACAACAGACCCGAGAAGAGAAAATAAACCCCCACCTGAAATGGACATGAGTTTGTGAGAGAAGGAAGTTCCACTTAGACCAGGTTTCTAAGAAAGGAGAGTGCCCTCAGGCCCCAGAGAGGTTTCTGAAGTAGACATGGAAGGGGTCCTGGATGAGAGTTTGACAGAAAATGATCTCAATTTGGAGGCCAATGTGGCCAAATACATGCAAGATGTCTGTGATCCACTTGAAAATGGACAAGTATATTTGAAATTTCCAATCCAATTTTCAAACCCAAAAGGCATCTTGGAGGAGCTTGGGGTCACTCAGAGGACAACCTACCAGCCAGTCACACCTTTTTTGGCTTTTTTTGCGTGAATGGCATTTTTTTTTTTCACACAGGAAGGGCGGGGGGGGAAGCAGCCTAGCCTGAGCGCCTGGAGGGAACTGCTGGAGTTCTAGTGCTGTCTTGGGAAATAGCCCTTCCAATATTGTGCTCCATTTGAGGCCTAGTATAGGAGAAGTGCTGGTTGTTGTGGAGCGATCTGGCTTGTGTAAAATTAGTTGCAAGAGTGCCTGGGCTATCCTGTAGACCTCCTGGAATTTTTCCCCAGTGGCCCTGAGGGAGAACTGAGGAGTCGTGGTGAATCCTCACATGAAACCTGCTCAGTAGCAGACCAGGATAGAAGACTGAAAGATGGTGCTTCCACAGGAAGTCTGCCATATTGTGGCTTGGTGCTAAGCTCTGTGCCCTTGACCTGAGGGACACTGTTCAAAGGGATAATGAAGGTGCTTTGACACACTTATGTTCTGGCCCGGTTCATTGGTGAAAGATGCAACAATGCTTATTTTGTAGTCACCATGCTGTTGTGCTCTAGGCCATTCAGGGTCCAAGTAGAACAACACCAAAAACAGAACCATTTGTAGGTGGCACAGGGACTGGCATCAGCATCTGTGTCCAAGCACACAAGAACAACAGTACATGACCCAGAGTCAAAACTCCATTGGAACCTGTTTTCTGGTAGAGAGATGGTGGCAAGATCCATTCAAATGTATCACCGCTATCAGTAGGGAGGCCCAAATCTATTGCAATTGTTGAGGACAGTAGAGGAGAAAGGTGTAGGTCTTTGAAGTAGCACTAGTTTTTGTTGTTGTATGTTGTTTTGTTTTTTGTTTTCATTTTTTTATTCTGCATATCTATCTATCAGTTTTATTTTCAATGTGCTCCTGTGAAGTCACTCAGGACTGTGCAAGTTGATTTTAATTAAAACCATTCAATGGACAAAGAGAAAGAACCAAGGAAAAACGTCTGTGAAGGACAATCGAATAGAGGAGGAAATCAATCGCTGGCTCATTTGCATACACTTGTGTAAAAGGTGTGGTCACATATTATGTAATAAGACTGAAATGTGCATAATGTATAAGCATGCTAGTGCCCTCGAGATAAGTTTTGGATGTGGAGGGGCATACTTCATGTCCTGGGGAAATTGTCATGCTTTCATGGGTGATAAGGAGAAGAAGGTGAAAATGCAGGCCACAGTGAGTTTTGAAGCCCACAGTTCTTCGACCTCCTCAGGTGACGCCTGAGTATTTGTTGCCCTCCATTGAGTTTCATGAGATGTGAAATCAAAACTTGCTGGCATCCCTGCTGGCCTTGAGGCATGGCCAGGTCAATGACCACATAGATGGGTGAGTAGTTGCTTGGAAAAGATCTGCTTCAGGGGTCAAAGTTTTCCTCAGTTGTCTCCTTCGCCCAGGGATTTGATTCCTCAGATAGTCAGGTACAACAGACCCGAGAAGAGAAAATAAAACCCCACCTGAATGGACATGAGTTGTGGAGAAGGAAGTTCCACTTAGAACCAGTTTCTAATGAAAGGGAGAGTGCCCTCAGGCCCCCATAGAGAGGTTTCTGAAGTAGACATGAAAGGGGTCCCTGGGATGGGAGGTTTGACAGAAAATGATCTCAATTTGGAAGGCCAATAGTGGCCAACATGCAAGATGCTGTGATCCCACACATTGAAAATGGACAAGTATTTGAAATTTCCAATTCCAATTTTTCAAACCCAAAAGGCATCTTGGAGAGCTGGGTCACTCAGAGGACAACCTACCAGCCAGTCACACCTTTTGGGGCTTTTTTTGCGTGAATGGCATTTTTTTTTTTCACACAGGAAGGGCGGAGGGAAGCAGCAGCCTAGCCTGAGCGCTCTTGGGGGGAACTGATGGAGTTCTAGTGCTGTCTTGTGGAAAAGCCCTTCAATATTGTGCTCCATTGAGGCCTAGTAAAGGAGAAGTGCTGGTTGTTGTGAGAGGATCTGGCTTGTGTAAAATTATAGTGCAAAGAGGCCTTGGCTACCCTGTAGACCTCCCTGAATTTTTCCCCAGGGCCTGAGGGAGAACTGGAGGTCGTGGTGAATCCTCAGCAGTCATGAAACCTGCTCAAGCAGACCAGGAGAGACCTGAAGGTGCTTCCACAGGAAGTCCTGCCATTGTGGCTTGGTGCTAAGCTCTGTGCCCTTGACCTGAGGGGACACTGTCAAAGGATAATGAAGGTGCTTTGACACACTTATGTTCTGGCCCGGGTTCATTGGTGAAAGATGCAACAATGCTTATTTTGAGTAGTCACCATGCTGTTTTGTGCTCTAGGCCATTCAGGGTCCAAGTAGAAACAGACAAAACAGAACCATTGTATGGTGGCACAGGACTGCATCAGCATCTGTGTGTCCAAGCACCAAGAACAACAGACATGACCCAGAGTCAAAACTCCATTTGGAAACCTGTTTTCTGGTAGAGAAGTGGTGGCAAGATCCATTCAAATGTATCACCGCTATCAGGTAGTGGAGGCCAAATCTATGCAATTGTTGAGGACAGTAGAGGGAGAAAGGTGTAGGTCCCTTTGAAGGTAGCACTGTTCATTTTTTGTTGTTGTTTTGTTTTTTGTTTTTCATTTTTTTATTCTGCATAATCTATCTATCAGTTGTATTTTCAATGTGCTCCTGTGAAGTCACTCAGGACTGTGCAAGTTGATTTTTAATTAAAACCATCAATGGACAAAGAGAAAGAACCACGGAAAAAACGTCTGTGAAGACAATCGAAATAGAGGAGGAAATCAATCTGCTGGCTCATTTGCATACACTTGTGTTAAAAGGTGTGGTCACATATTTATGTATAAAGACTGAAATGTGCAAAAAATGTATAAGCATGCTTAGTGCCTCGAGATAAGTTTTGGAGTGGAGGCATACTTCATGTCCTGGGGAAATGTCATGCTTTTCATGGGTGATAAGAGAAGAAGGTGAAAATGCAGGACCACAGTGAGTTGAAAGCCCACAGTCTTCGACCTCCTCAGGTGACGCATGAGTATTTGTTGCCTCAGGGGTCTCCATTGAGTTCATGAGATGTGAAATCAAAACTTGCTGGCATCCCTGCTGACCTTGAACGCATGTCCAGGTCGATGACCACATAGATGGGTGAGTAGCTAACTTGGAAAAAGATCGTGCTCCAGGGTCAGAAGTTTCCTCAGTTGTCTCCTTCACCCAAGGGATTGATCCTAAGATAGTCGGGGTACAACAGAGCCGTGAAGACGAATTAAGCCCCACCTGAATAAACATGAGTGGTGTAGAAGGAAGTTTAACACCTAGACCAGGTTCTGATAAACCAGTCTAATTCCCATCTTAAGACTGGGAAGCCATCCTCTCAAAAAGTTATGAAAATGCCCACTTCAGTTTTCTATGAAATGCTAGGATTCTCATTTTGGCTTGAGCTTATTGTCTGCATTCATTCTCAGGCCTTGAGCTCGCTCAGGCCTGGCTTTCCTTGACCACGATAACAACTCTCTCTCTCAAAACTATTGATGCCTCATAAACTTTTGATGTGGGGTTTGACTTTTATTCCCCTTTTATTCTTGGAATTCAATGCTATGTAGATATTAGTTTGCTACTTGCTTTGAATTACACATGTCTGACCTTGCTAGCTGTAAGTTCCCAAGATTTTCTGTAACTCTTTGAACTATAAAACCCTTGTCTTCCCGGAGAGCGGAGCTGACCCCAAGCCCAGTGTGTTGGGAGGGGCAGCCCTGGCCAGCTCTCTTTATATGTATACAATATAGGCTTTGCTTTAATCTAAAATTGGAGTTGGTGGTCTTTTCTTTGCGTCTTGGATCAACATTTTTGGAGGCCCCAGTGAGATTCAGACCACTACAAATTCTGAAGCCGGACCTTCGCTCTGGGACTCCGGGCGGAGTGCTACCCTAGGGGTGCGCACCTTGAGACCTTCCAAGGCCCCAGGGTGTGCCTTCAGTCCTTTGGACTACTGGAGTGAACTGCCACATCAAAAATTAGCAAGCATCCAGTGGGGGAAAAAATAAAAAAAAAAAACCTCCACAGGTAATTGGCGCCCTGGAGTAACATCTGGTATCTGGCTTTGAGATCTCTTCTGGGGACAGCGATGGGTGCCTGGCGAGGCACATTACACTCCTGTCCAGGGGCAGTAGCAAAAGGTCGCACTGCTTTCTGGTTCTTGGTCGGGAATTTCCACTGGGGACAGAGAGGTGCCTGACGAGGCACACACGCACTCCTTGTCCGGAGCATTAGCAAGACGTTGCACTGCTCCCTGTTTGGTTTGGCGCCTTGTTCTTGTTCTTTTGTGTATTGTCCTGTGTTCTGATTTTTTTTGTTTGTTTTGTTTTGTTTTGTTGTTGTTTGTTTTCTGCTTTCTCATTGTGTCTTCTCTGTTAGCAAATGTAAAAAATTGAACAACATGGGTAATAAAGACAAGTAAGCCTGATGCTCCTTTTGAACTGTGTTTTAAGGAATTTTGACAAAACTTTATCCCCATTTTGTTAAGCAGGATTATGATTATCCATCACCAAGAAACGAAGCTCCGAACATTCTGTGAGGTAGAATGGGCCCACTTCGGAGTCGGCTGGCCCCCTGAGGGCACCTTTGATCCCCAAGTGGCATGGGCTTATATCTAACATCACTCTTGGTAATCCTGGCCACCCACCATCAAATAGGATATATTCTACCCTGGGCGGAGGCAACAACTAATTCCCCCACCTGGATGAAGGTTTTGATGAGTGGTCTGGTAACGGACAGGGAGGGCAAGCCCTGGTTATGGCTGGGAGAAACTCCCCAGGGTCCCTCAAAAACAAAACCATAAATCCACTAAGAGCCCTGTCCTACAGGACTCTCCAGAGGATTCCCTCCTTCCCCCAGAATGCTTCTGCTCCTCTTTATCCTCCTGCCTTGGGTGCAGTCGCAGCTGCTCCACTAACTACTCCCACCCATCTCCCTCTCCCTCCCCTCAACCAGCTTCTTCAATTGCCCCACTCATCCCACCTCCTCCAACTCTAGTCTTCCAAAGGAGCCAGCCCCTTTCTTTCTCCTCCCCATACCTGACAGGGCCACCCTTTATGGAAGGCCTGACTCAATTGCTTCCCCTGCCGACCTGCCGGCTCCATTTTTTATTAATATCCCTGAAGTGGAACCGACTCTGGCCCCTGTTCTTCCTCTCCGCCAGATTCCAGAAGGTTGCTACGTGTATGTTTCCATTTTCCACAACAGACCTTTATAACTGGGAAAAACCAGGAATCCCCCTTTTAGCACAGGATCCTAGTATCCTTGATTTCTCTGTTGATTCCATTTTCTTTAATCACCTCCCCACCTGGACTGACTGTCAACCAGATTCTCCATACTCTCTTCACCACGGAGGAAAGGGAGCGAATCCTGGCAGAAGCGCTAAAGCGCTGCCTGGGATAAGTGCTCTTACAAGCGACGAAAAAAACAGAAGTGATTGAACGAGCTTTACCTAGGAGAAGACCAAGCTGGGACTATGGGACAACTGAAGGTAGGAGAGCACTCGGTGAGTACCACCAGACTCTGTAGAGAGCCTTAAGAGGGCAGCTCGAAAACCACAAATCTTATCTAAGGTAGCAGATGTGAAACAGGGGCCAGATGAGTCGCCTTCAGCGTTTCTCGAGCGCCTCCTTGAGGCATACCGTGTATACTACTCCTATAGACCCTGAGGACCCGACCAAGCCTCAAGGGCGATATAATCTGGCTTTTGGTGACTCAGTCAGCCCCAGACATCCGTAAACAGATTCAAAAGATAGATGGTTTTGCGTTTTTTTTTTTTTTTTTTTGTTTTTTTTTTTTTTTTTGGGGTTTTTTTTTTTTTTTTTTTTTTTTTTTTTTTTTTTGGTTTTTTTTTTTTTTTTTTTTTTTTTTTTTTTTTTTTTTTTTTTTTGGGTTTTTTTTTTTTTTTTTTTTTGGTTTTTTTTTTTTTTTTTTGGTTTTTTTTTTTTTTTTTTGTTTTTTTTTTTTTTTTTTTTTTTTTTTTTTGTTTTTTTTTTTTTTTTTTTTTTTTTTTTTTTTTTTTTTTTTTTTGTTTTTTTTTTTTTTTTTTGGGGTTTTTTTGGTTTTTTTTTTTGGTTGGTTATGTATAGGATGTTTAAAGTTGAAGTTATTATTAATATGTATATTTATTTTTGAGGGAGGAAAGAGTATTTTAATTGGGAGTGGAGGGATTTTTTGGGTATTGTTTTTATACAAAAAATTTTAATTTTAATTGAAAATATCTGAATGTGAAAGAACCCAAAACCAGTTTTAACTTAGAAGAATAGGGGCCATGGCTCTTTCACCTGGCTCCTGAGAGCCATGTAACTTTTCTCATTGGGGCCATCCTGTAAATTTCCTAGTGGAACAGGAGCTTCACATTCAGTGTTACAGAAGCCCATAGGAACCCCTCACTAATGAAACCATGGGAAGTGCAAGGGGCAACAGGAGAAATTAAAAAGTATAAATGACTACAGACTGGACTGTTAACATAGGACGAGGAACTCGTTACTCACTTCCTTCATTGTTATCCCTGAATGCCCTTTCCCGTTGCTGGGACGGACCTTTTAAGCAAACTTCAGAGCAACCTATCTTCATTTTCTGGAGATATGCCTACATTAAGAATTGGGGGGGAATACCTTCAAAAGGCCCTAACTATAAACCAGCCCATTAAGTGAGGGAATATCTGCTTTTTCAAAATCCTATCCAAACTTCAGAAGGAAAATGGGGGAGAAATTATTAATTCAAGAAATTCCTACAGTTTGGGCTGTAGGATAACCACTCTAGGGCTAGCTGAGCATGTGCCACCAGTTGTAATACAACTAAACATCTGGGGCTATGTCCCATCCGGGTTTAAACAATACCCCATCAGTTTTGAAGCCAAAGAAGGAATTAAAACCCACATCAGGTGTCTCCTAGGAAGTGGGGATACTAATTTAGATGTCAATCGGCTTGAACACCCCCCTTGCTGCCTGTCCAAAAGCCTGGACTCAAGATTACAGACAGTCCAGTACAGGGAACTAGGGAAGTGAACAAATGGGTAGAAGAAACTATACACCCAAACTGTCCCTAAAACCTAACACTTTGCTGTTTGTTGCCACCAGAACATACAGTTTATACTGTATTGGATTTGAAAGACGCATTTTTCTCCATCCCTTTGTCAAAAACTGAGTCAGCCTATCTTCACTATCGAATGGACGGATTTGGAGAGATGGGATATCAGGACAACTGACCTAGGACTCGACTACCTCAGGGATTTTAAAAATTCCCCCACTATCTTTGATGAAACTCTCAATCAAGATCTGAGACTGTTTCGCAGTAAGTACCCTGAGGTAACCTTGCTCCCAATATGTGGAATGATCTCCTGTTAGCAGCAAAGACAAAGAGGACAAAAATGTTTAAGGGCCACTCGGGTTTTGCTAGGAACCTTGGCTCAATTGGGGAGGTACCGAGTCTCCCAAGAAAAAGGAAAAAAATCTGTATCCTCTCAGGTTACATATTTGGGAAATGAGCTGAGAGGAAGGGAAAAGACTGTTATCCCCAATCCCCGCATAGAAGCCAAATGATGATCCCAACCCCAACCACTAAAAAGCAGGTTAGGGAATTTCTAGGGGCAGTTGGATACTGCCCGCCTTTGGATACCTGGATTTGCCTGAAATTGCCAAGCCGTTATATACTGCAACTGCAGGAGGCAAGTCACCTTTAATTTTGGACTGAGGAAAATGAATTGGCCTTCAAAAATTTAAAGGAGGCTCTGGATTATCAGGCCCCTGCCTTAACCCTATCCCTGATATATCTAAGCCCTTTCATCTTTATGTGTTCATGAGAAAAAGGTGTATTGTAAAGGAGTTCTTACCCAAAAATTTAGGCCATGGGAAAAGAACAATTGCCTACATTTCAAAAAGGCTTGTGATCCTGGTAGCATCAGGATGGCCCCCCTTGTTTACGAGCCATAGCGGCTACTGCTAATACTGGTAAAGGAAGCAGACAAACTTTTCTCTGGTTCAGACTCTCACTGTGACTGCCCCTCACACAGTGGAAACCCTATTGTGGGATGCCACCAGTCAATAGGATGTCAAATGCCCGTCTCACTCAGTACCAGGCTCTCCTCCTAGACAAGGACAGGATTGACCTTCAGTAAATCCCTGGCATCAATCCTGCAATCCTGCCTGCCTGATGATAAACCCATGAGGAGCCCAATTCATGACCTGCTCAGAGATGCTGATGTCATCCAAGGTAACCGACCAGACCTGACTGACATTCCTCTCACCAACAGAGACGCAGACCTATTTACACCGATGGTAGCAGTTATGTCCGGGATGGAATAAGGTATGGCGGGAGCAGCATTGTAATGGGCCAAAAAGAAATTATCTGGGGCACACCAGGCTTTGCCCAGAGGCTCATCAGCCAAAAAGCAGAAATCCGTTGCAGTAACACAGGCATTGAGATGGCAGAAAGGAAAACTGGGGTAAACATTTACACGACAAGAAGCCATTATGCTTTTGCTACAGTACATGTGCATGGACAGAATATACAAACAAAGGGGGATTTTTAAACTTCAGATGGAAAGACTTATCAAAAATAAAACAAGAAATCCTTCAATTACTGGATGGCTAACTGGTTGGCCAGATAAACTGGCTATTATCCACTGGCCTGGACACCAGTTAAAGACAATAGCCCCCCAGACCAAGGTAATAACTTGGCCGATCAAAACAAGCCAGGAAAATAGCCCTTGGGGAGTCAAAATGTGTCAAACTATTCTTGAACTCTCAAATTGCCCCAAAACTCCCAGTTAAAATTGAGGAAGAAACTCCTTCATACACTACTGAAGAGATAAACTTATACTCTCTCAAATGGGAGCCCAACAAAACTGTCACAGCTGGTGGACTCTCCCAGATGGGAAAATTTGCATGCCTAAGCTTATTAGGAAGAAAATGGATATACTGATCTTCAGCAGCGATACATTTATCTCCCCAAGAAGACTTCACAGTAACTAATTTCACCCCATCCTTTTGGTTCCGGGACACCGAGGGATACTCCAGAACATTTCAAATCGCTGCATGACATGTGCACAGGTAAATGCTAAAAGAAACCATCTTCCACAGGGAAACAGAAGTCAAGGAAACTGTACCTGGTGAATTTTGGGAATTGGACTTTACTGAAATTAAAAACCAGGACATATATGGATATAAATACTTGTTAGTCCTTTGTTGAAACTGTCTCAGGCTGGGTTAGAAGCCTTCCTACTCAAACAGAAACAGCACAAATAGTAGTTAAAAAACTAATAACTGAGAATTGTTCCTAGATTTTGGCCTTCTCTAACTTTTGGGGTCTGACAATGGCCCTCCCGCCTTCACCGCCAAATTATCTCAATTAATTTCAAGAGCCTGAATATAAACTGGAAATTACATTGTAATGTACCCATCCTCAAAGTTCAGGAAAGGTAGAAAGGATGAACTAGAACAGTATTAAGGAAAACTTTGACTAAATTAATACTTGAGACTGGTGGTAACTACTGGTTGATCTCCTGCCTTTTGCTCTCTTAAGGCCCGTTGCACTCCTTACTGGGAAAAATTTACTCCTTATGAAATAATTTATGGGCGCCACTGCCTTTGGTTCCCAGAGTACACCAAGATCTGGTGGGAGACATTCCCAATCTCAGAAACACTCAAAGGGCTACAACTAATCATAGATAAGATCACTTTTCCCAGGTCCAGGCTGCTCAGCCTGTTGGACACAGACTGCCCGATCATTCATATCCAACCAGGTCGATGCTGTGCTGATACGACGTTTGAAGAACTACAGCCTTGAGCCCAGGTGGCAGGGGGCCGTTACAACACTCGTGATTCTCTGCACTCCTACTGCCATCAAAAGTTGCTGGTATTCCTGCCTGGATCCATCACTCACAAGCTAAAGAAGGCACCCTACAGAAACCACGGAGGAAGAACCCACTGGAAGAGAATCCAGCAGCCAGAGGTGGAAAATGGACTGAGCGTGGGCCTTTAAAGTTAAAATTACTAAGGTTTAATATTTGTCACTAGATTCTTACTTGCTTTCCCTGTTATTATAAGCATTATGCTAATAATTTTTTGCTGTTGGAGTATACATGTATCCTTGGGGTTTTAGCTATGCTGGCCTCAACAAACCTTTACCCCATCTGTAGCCCAAGAAGGATCCTGCTATTGCAGGATCTCCACTAATACTAAATTGTACTTACACTTGTCAAGATCCAGTAATTGGCCTATCAAATGGAATAAAGATAACCAAGAAATTTTTAGTCAGAAATATTCAGGGAGGACCAGTGGAGAAATCTCATACAGACCAATCACGAGGGGGGATAATATAAATTTTGGAATCTATAAATACTCTGCTCACCCTCAAGATTCAGGACAGTATGCCCTGTACAAAGCTAAAAAAAGGGGGCCCCAATAGATACTGTTTATTCAAAAGCTACTTTAAAAGGTGGATGTTTCTGTGAGTCCCCTAAATTCTGTAACTACTCAAATTTTTGGTTACAATTGTGCTGTTTGACACTATGGGACAAAAGTTCCTTCTGTGTACAAGAAGGAAACTCCATCCATCAATTGCTAGATAACAATCTTATGGGTCTATCTGTAAAATATACTGACAAAGTTAAAGTCACATGGTGATAAGGCAACACAGCAAGACTGGCCAGTATACCATGCAGAGCCAGCTTTGTCAGCTTCACTGGTTATTCAAAAGCATTGTTTATGCATACGATTGCATCCTTCCCGAATCCCCCCCCAATTGTTCTATTGAGCAAAATATCTCCCTACCCATGGCAAACGACTGCCAACAGGATGGGTTTTTCTCTGTAATAAAGCAACTTTCAGGCTTTGCCTACAAACTTTTCTGGGATCTAGTTCTATTGGACGGGATCTTTCCTTTAACTTCGCCATCTCTGACAGCAGCCCCACCGAATGGCCCGAAGTCTGCCCTCCAACTGCGATGACAAATTTATCCTCTCCTAGACCCACTAGACACTGCAATTGCAGCCATGCCTTTCTTTTGCCACTTCCGGGTCTAGTTGTAGGAGATACAAAGAGAAATCACAAAAATTAGCCTGTATTTTAGCAAAACAGCTAACCTTACTGCACAAGTATTTGGCAGAAATTGAAATCAAGAGATGAAAGAACTTCGAACCTCAATGTTACAAATAGAGCGGCTATTGATTTTCTTTTATTGAAACATCACTTGGGTTGCCAACAATTCCAGGCATGTGTACTGTTTAATTTACAGATTATTCTAACGTTATCCAACAACAGGTAGATGAGATAAGACAGGAGATTAACAAAATTAAAACGAGTAAATTCTTGGTTAGGCTTGGGAGATTGGTTTCCATGTATAACTTCTCTTTAGGTCCTATAATTTTGTATCCTTCTCTTACAAGTTATTGTCCCATGTGTTATAACTATATGCTCTGGTTAGTGTATTGAGGCTGCAATATAATTCTATTATGTACCTTTGATAAAATTAGCCTATACGATTACTCCTTTCAAAGATTTGAAAAGTAAAAAAAAAAGGGGGGGAATGATAAACCAGCCTAATTCCATCTTAAGAATGGGAGCCATCCCTGTCAAAAAAGTTATGAAAAGCCCACTTCAAGTTTTCTATGAAATGCTAGGATTCTTATTTTGGCTTGAGCTTATTGTCTGGCATTCATTCACGGCCTTGAAGCTCGCTCAGGCCTGGCTTTCCTTGACCAGATAACAACTCTCTCTCTCTCAAACTAACGATGGCCTCATAAACTTTTGATGTGGGGTTTGAACTTTACTCCCCTTTTTTTCTTGGAATCGCAATGCCATGTAGATATTAAGTTTGCTACTTGCTTTGAATTACACATGTCTGACCTTAGTTAGCTGTAAGTTCCCAAGATTTTCTGTAACTCGCTTGAACTATAAAAACCTTGTCTTCCTGGAGACGTGGGGCTGACCCCAAGCCAGTGTTTGGGAGGGGCAGCCCTGGCCAGCTCTCTTTATATGTATATAATATAAGCTTGCTTTAATCTAAAAATTGGAGTTGGTGGTCTTTCTTTGCGTCTTGGATCAACAAGTGCATTTGGATGCATGGTTGTCCATTCACATATTTCTCTGTTTTTTTCCCCCCAATTGTTAGGGATGAACAACAAGCCTAGAAGTCTTATTTTTTCTGAAGATAACCTAAGAAGAACTCCTGAGAAGTAGTGGTATAGGAACAACAAGGAGTAAGGAAACTGGACTTCATCCATTTGCTTCCATCCTTATAGTGGGGAACAGAGAATGAATGGCCATGGTTGGTGAAGTTAAGTCTTATGAAACGATCTGAAGAAGCCCATATAAATGCAGTTGGAAAGCAACCTATTTTTATAAGTGTTTGCCCCTAGAATAATAGGGGAAGAGTGGCCCTACCATTTTTTTTCTTGCCTGAAAACATCCCGGAATAATATGAATAATAAAAATGTTATCAACTCTCATCCATTGAGTCATCCAGATATATTCTTTTGGGATCAAATAATAGGCACACAGGGGGGCCTTTGCAGCTCTGAGACATTGAACCCAAAGAGGCTTCACAGTCGAAATATATCAAAATAAAGATAGGGGCAACAAAGGGATTATAGGTCAGTTTGGTAGATGTGCTTGGCTTCACATGCCCAAGGCCCAAGGTGTTTGATCCCCAGCACCACAAAAATTAAATAAAAAAAATAAGATAAATAAATAAAGGTAAAAAACACTTCTTAGCCGCGCCGCGGTGGTGCACGCCTTGTAATCCCAGCGACTTTTGGAGGCGAGAGGCAGGAGGATCGCGAGTTTCCAAGACCCCGCCATCAGCAATGCAAGGCACTATAGCAACTCAGAGAGACCCTGTCCTCTAATAAAATACAAAAAAAGGTCTGGGGATGAGACCCAGTGGTAGAGTGCCCCTGAGTTCAAGTCCCCAGTACCACGTACAAAAAAAAAAAAAAAAAAAAAAAAAGAACACTACTTGAGAATGCATTTTATATTTTATTTTTGTTTTTATAATTCTAAGAAGGAATCTTGGCGAAAGAAAATAACATTGGGCATGCATGGAATACCCCGGTTAAAGCCTAGGCAACATTTAAACCCTGTCTCAGAATTACAATGTGTTGGGAAGGGGACAGCTTAGAGTTAAAGTTTCCCTGGGTTCCAACAATAGTAACACACACACAAACCACACACACACACAAACACACACACACACACAAAGAAAGAAGACTATCAAACTCAATCTTTTAAAGGCATGCTTCTGTCTTTTTTTATAACTAATGTGCAGGATAGAAAAATTATTTATTTAGATGCAACACAGCCGATAAACTGTATGAACAAATTTTTAATTCCATGTAATTATCTCAATAATTATTTAACTATAAGCTGTACTTAGTGAAGAATTGGGCTATTATATAAATTTAATCACAGAATGCCCATGAAAAGCAATATTTCCATATACTATAGTTTAAAGACATTTTCTCAGATGTAGACTAATAAATACCTCCTACTGGTATCATAAATGTATACTTGGTGAACTTGTGGGTAGTGAAGAGGGTCAATGATAGTTAACACACACATGTCCTAAATTTAATCCAAAGTGATCTTGGTCATCTTAGCCATCTACCATTTATGTAAAGTAGAAAATACAAAGTTAGTAATTTTGGATAGTATAATCAATGTTAATCGATTCAACACCCTGTCCAATCTATGTCTAGTCAACGAAGTGTTTCACAGTACTTTCAAGCACTTGAGGCAAAGTTTTAGTCCTCATGAAATAGCATTTTCTTCCCTCATAAGTGTTATCTGCCATATGTAAAAAGCAGAGGATGGATCTGTCTATGCCTTCCCTGTGAGTTCCAGGTTATATGGTTTTGGGACAATTATGGTCCACTGTCCCTGAGTTGTAAAATGGGGCATTTGTGCCGGTATCTCCTCTGGGCTCAATGCCCTGATAGCTTTTCAGTGTGGAAGATTGTGGCTTTGCCACAACCTTGTGGCCTATTAAAACTTGGTTCCAGGGAATATTGATGGGTGGTGTATCAGTCAGTCCTTAACTTCCTGATGGAGCTTCACCTTTCACTCGTGCTGACTCTCTAGAAACCCTCACACACAGATAGGGTACAGACCAGACACAACTGTGGGAACACAAGGCTCAGGGAAGAATTCTATAAACTGGGCCCACTGTGCTGGATCATCCACATGATTTTTTTCTAAGAGGAAAATCACATGCAGCCCCAGCCTGACTTAAATGGGACAGAATATGTGGTACAAGCCTTCAGCAAACCTACCTGTTATCTGTCAGGATAAATGCAGGCCCAAAATAATGTACATAAGAGGAAACCCCGGTTAAACTTGAAGGCCGACATTTGATGACCCCTATACATGAGACCACAGATACTAAGAATTTCGTGGGAGGGTAGAATACATTCCCTACTAACGCATAAAAAACTGTAAGAATTTATGGTTAAGAAATAAATTTTATAATGTGGGTCCTCATCAAGGGCCCAAATTAACCTAGAGTATTATTTAATAAGCAGTGGGGACTGGTAAAGGCTCATAGTTTATCTTGCTTGACATTTCAAAAGTCAAAGAGGAGGACCTGGGCAGGACTCTCTGGAAATTCCTATGGGTTACCGCCCAAAAAATGGTTGTAGCAGGAGGGGCATGCTGTTTCCTCTCCACGCTGAGAGGAAACCAACCCAGCTCCACACCCATGAAGAATCGTCTCAAGTATCCCCCATCTAATAAACTCAATGCGTTGTCCATTCTGAGTGACATGTTTGAAAATCTTGCTGATTCCTATTGCAGAGAATCAAGGTTTTGAAAGGGGACTTTTGTGCGGCTTCAGTTTGTCTCAGGAAGCCCAGGCCCCTGTCAACAGCAATTATTGCCGTTTCACTGTCTGCCCTACCCATACCAGGTTTTCCGACCTCAAAGTTCTGTTTGGAGTCATCATTTCCAGCCACAAAGAGTTCCTGTGGCCAGACAACCCACTTAAAACTAGGCCAAAGAGACCAACGCCTTTTCCACTGGCCAGTCCAATCTACCAAGTGACCTCCATTTTGCCCAAATGAGCTACTTTTTAACCATTTGAAGTTAACTCATTTGTTTCCTGTTTACCCATTCATGTGAGTATGTTAAAAGAATGACCAAGAAATATTTGTAATCAGCCTCTCTGCTGTTGCAACAGGAGGTGCTAAAAAAGAAAGGGACAAATTGATGGGACATAAGATCAATTACAACTCATATGAAATGTATTTCTTGAACTAGATTGTTTTCTTTAGAATATAATTTTTTCATGACTATATATTTTTAGCACTGATGATTCCTTATATTTTAATACCATTCACAAATAAGGTATATGTTGATGAATTTATTCTTAAAAGAAGTAATATATTCCTTTTACATAATATATTTTTTCTTAGGTACATTCATGAATATGAAGAGCTCACATGAAATACACTCTGATGGATGAGAATGTATTAATTGAAAAAGAGGGTACATAAGCATTCATCCTTTCCAATAAATCTTGTAAAGAAACTTGCAAAGATTCTTACTATAAACTTATCTTTCTATTCATAATTCTCCAAGGTCTATGTTCAGGAGGCGCCATGAGTAAAATCAAATCTATCCCTTAAAATGCTGTTAAGAAAGAAAACTGAAAATAGTCCCAATTAAAACAAAAAAAAGTTTAACAGGAACCAGTGAATGCTGGGTAAAGTATTCAGAGGGGATAAAAAGACTTGTGAGGCCCCTGTGCTGAGCTGAGGTTTCCTGTCAACCGGAGAAGGAGGGCCCAGGAATCCTCCTGGTGGTCCTTTTCTTTTCATTCACACAAAGAAAAAGCAGAACAGCTTCCGTTAATACGCCTTTGTCCTTTTCTTTTGTGACAAACCTTACATTCTTTTCCCTGAAACAAAAGGAGACACAGGCCAGCCAAGGTGAAGCCTCACACACTCAATATAGTGAGAAAAGTGCAAGAATGATTTTATTAAAAGTGGACATCTCAGACCATATTTCCTAAAATTACACATCTAGGAGTGCCTCTGCATGTCCCTATCCCCAGAGTGGACACTGTTTTAAATATGTGGTACAAAATTGAAATTGACTTGAAGAATAAGTCAGTGTATATCGATATCGCTGACTTTGAAATAAGATACCTTTTAATCTATAGCCTTCATTCATGAGATAAAAACATTGTGCATCATTTTTATTTTCTATTGAATTTCTCTCTCCATTTTCGTAACGTAATCTTTTTCATTCCTCAGGACATGTTGTGTAATCCCCAACAGTAGAACACTGAGAAACATGAACATCTTTAAACCATCAAAAAAAAACAATGTACCACATAAAAATTTAAACTATAACAAAAAAATTTGTGTACATTAAATGTTAATATGAATATTTTAATTTCCGCTTTGAAAGAAAATCCATTAGGTTGTATCTTACTGAAAATAGGGATAAAGAGAGAGTACCATATCGGGCTATGAGCCAGGGATTTAATCCTAAAAGGCAACCAAAAAATAAAGGCTGAAACAGAAATACTATAGGACTGAAAAAGGTTAAAAAACTTTCATTTTGGGAAGGTGGCTGCATAAGAATATGTAAGGACCAGTCTATACTGTACCCAGAGTTTTATCAAGTTATCATAATTGAATGGTGCAAACACAAATGTGTGTGTTGTTTTAGTGTGTGTGAAGATGGAGAGGAGATAGTGAAGAGGAGAAGACAGGACCTTGCTTTAAGTGTAACTTTGGTTATTTTCTATAGGAGTTCATCAGAGGAGATAAATCTTGCCTGGGGAGAGAATCATTCTTTTTTTATTTTGAAATTATAAATAGTAGAAACATAAAGTTTCTATTTAGGCTCGATTTACGAGTTTTGCAGAGATTATTTGGACCTGTCTGACCAACCCTAATTTGTTTAAGTTTGAGGCATAAGTGAATTTCATCTTATTTTGTATATTATTCTCTCCATTAATGGTCAGTACATCTATCCTATGTTTAGCATTAGTTTCAAAAAAATAGTTCCCTATGTTTTTTAGAGGCTATATATATATATATTTTTTTTTTTTTTTCAGGCTGATTTCATCACTGCAGAATTAACGGGAGAAAGGAATTTAATTGATTTATGATTCAGCTAGGTATGAAATTCCAATGAAAGCTACATGACAGAATTACACTGCTCTGGAAGAAATTCAACGATAAGATCAACTATGCTTGAGTGAAAATACAAAAAGGATTTTATAAAAAATAAATGTTTATTATTAGCAAAATGAGGAGTAAAATTGTAGTTATACAGAGGTTGGGGAGGGGTCAGGTAGAGGGAATGCCATAGATGATGGTTACCAGGTACCAGGGGCCAGTTGGATAGGGTGAATAACCTCTAATGCTCTATAGCACAGTAGTATAATAAGACTGAGTGTGTTTTCATTGTAGATTTCAAAATAGCTATCAGAGTGTTTTACAGATTTGAGGCAATTCAGAGAAACAGAGGGCAGCATGAAGACCCCCCTCTTGAAACCCTGAAATCTTGTACATCAGGAATTTAGAACAATTTAGCCCAGAATAACAGGCACTGAATTTTTTGAATGTGACAGGAAAAAGAAGAAGAGAAGTTGGGTCCTCTCAGAGAGAGACACATATGCAGCTCTTGCACTCCCAGTTTAATTGGGGACCCCAGAGAAGTATCCAGATAGTCCCCCCAACCCAAGGAACATCCTCTTTGACTTTTGACCGGAGAGCAGAAATGACCATCAAACATTCAAGTCCCCAACTGCCATAACAAAACTTCTTGGTCCCCTAGGCAATTTATATATGTTCTGTTTTTCCAGTTTTAATTCAGAATGTTGATAAGAAAAGAATGATCCATATATCTTTTGTGCTCCCATTTTCCTGAGAATGAAGACTGTAAATCTACATAAATTTTAAATAGCTTGTTTAATCACAAAGCCCTAGACATTAATCACTCCCATAATGAAGTCAACAACCTTTTGTTCCAAAGTCCCTTGTCACTTAAGCATTACTATTGTCATTTTCACGAAGCAAAGATATTGACCAATAAATAAGTTCCTGTCCTATTTAGTTTAGAAGGTAAGGTAGTGGTTTAAGTCTTAGACTGCCACCAGGGTCACAAGGCACATACAGGGAAAGTTAGGTTAGGAATAGTGAAAGCCCACCTGTCCCCCCTGGAAAGGTGATACCTAAACCTGTGTAGTCAGCATGATTCAAGGGCCACTTTCCTGGTAATCCTCTGATTCCTTACTCGTCACAAAAAATGGTAAGCAACCAGATGCGCCACTGTGCGAAGCGTAAAACATGTCAGCACAAGCACATGAAGATCAGGGTATGCCTTGTTTTGTAGAAAGCACAGAAATGGACCTGAGAGGAAGTAGTTTTAGCATTAATATTCCATAGGACATCTTTTAAATAGAGTAATTTATTAAATAATTTTCCAAATAGCTGGCTTACATGTTACAAAGAAGAGCTTGTGTCTAGCATGTTGGAAGGCTCTATTTGCTATCCCAGCACTGAAACAGTCTGAAAGATGGGACACCTCTGAAATGAAGAGCAACATTCCTCATGCTAGAGGGGAAAGGCCACCTGCTCTAAGGCCTAACACATGCCAAGGAAGGGTGATGAAGGGAGGTTGGCCCATACCACTGCCAGTCCCTCTCACAGGCTAATAAATCAATGTTTCCTGCCCTTTTTTACTCATGTAGCTACCTCTGCCCACCCCCCCATCACCCGCCCTCCCAGGGGATTGAAGCCCAGGGACTGAACCAGGGGACCACTTAAAAACCAATGGAGCTACATCCCAGTGCCTTTATATGAATTATTTTTACTAACTTTATTTAATCTATTTTAGTTATAGATAGACACAGTATCTCTATGTTGTTTATTTATTTTTTATGTGGTTCTGAGGATTGGAACCCAGTGCCTCACATTTGCAAGGCAAGTGCTCTGCCACTGAAGCCCTCAATCCCAGCCCCCTATTTTATTTTTTTAATTTTGGAGACACAATCTTCAACTGAGGTTGTCTTAGGGCCTCACTAAGTTGCTGAGCTGGCATTGTAAATTGCCAATCCCCTGCCTTAGAACTCCAAAGCCACTGTGATTACAGGCCATGTGCGTTTACCATGAGCCGGTGCCTTTCTCACTTTTAAAAGCCTTAGTTTAAACCCCAGCAATATATGGAAAAATGAATCTTTGAGAATAGTGTTTCTTTTATCTTACCTTCAAGTTGGGCTTTGAATAAAAACTAATTTTCTTACCAATTTGACTCTAAGTAGTTGTGGAGCAGGCAAAAAGATTAGCTTAGAATTCCCCTATCCGCTCCAGTACCAGTAGGGCCCAGTAGATAGTAACACCTGCCCCCACCCCACCCAAGTAAATTATGTTAACAAGAAGTTACTGCTAGATGAGTCACCAAGAAAGAGAGGATCACAATACCCTTTTTCTCATGAACATAAAGATGAAAGGCTTAGATATATCATGTAGGGTTACGGCAGGGACCTGAACCAGAGCCGTCCTTTTAAATTTTTTGAAGCCAATTCCATTTTCCTCAGTCCAAATTAAAGGTGACATGCCTCCTGCAGTTGCAGTATAAAACGTACTTGGCAACTTTCAGCAAATCCAGCGTATCCAAAGGCGGTCAAGTATCCAACTGCCCCTAGAAATTCCCTAACCTGCCTTTTTAGTGGTTGGGGTTGGAGAATCTTCATTATAGGCTTCTATGCGGGATGGGATAACAGTCTTGTTTCCCTTCCCTCAGATCTCAATATCCCCAAATAAGTAACCCGAGAGAAACAATTTTTTGCCTTTTTCTTGGAGACTCCGGTACCCCAATTGAGCCAAGGGTATCCTAGCAAACCCCGAGTGGCCCTTAAAAACAGTCCTCTTTGTCTTTGCTGCTAACAGGAGATCATCCCACAATATTGGAGCGAAGGTTACCGTAACCTCAGGGTAACTTACTCGGCGAAACAGTCCTCCATATATCTTGAATTGAGAGTTTCATCAAAGATAGTGGAGGGAATTATTTTAAAATCCCTAGAGGTAGTCGAGTCTAGTTCAGATTGTCCCCGATATTCCTCCATCTCCAAATCCGTCCATGGTCGAAAGCGAAAGAAAGGCTGACACTCAGTTTTGTGTGACAAAGGGAGGAGAAACAAATGCGTCTTTCAAATCCAATACAGGTATAAACTGGTAATGTTCATGGTGCAACAAACAGCAAAGTGTAAGTGTTTATAGGGACAGTTGGGTGTAATGGGTATCATACCCCGTTTGTTCACATTCCCTTAAGTCCTGTACTGGTCTGTAAATCCTTGAGTTATCCCAAGGCATTTGTGGACAGTGCAGCAAGGGGTGTTCCAAGCCGAATGACAACTAATTAGTATCCCCCACTTCTAGAGAACACCGTGATTTGGGTTTTAATTCCTTCTGATTGGCTTTCAAAACTGATGGGGTATTGTTTTAACCCGGATGGGCATAACCCCAAGAAGTTCAGTTGTTAAATACAACTGGTGGCACATGGCTCAGCTAGCCCTAGAGGGGTTATCCTCAGCCCAAACTGTAGGAATTTCTAGAATTAATCAATTTCTTTTCTCTCCAGGTTACCCTTCTGAAGTTTGGGATAGGATTTTGAAAAAGCAGATATTCCATCACGTTAATGGGCAGGCTATAGTTAGGGCCGATAGCAAGATGCTCCCCAATTCAAATTGTAAGGCATAACACCAGAAAAATGAGATCGTTGGCCTGAAGTTTGGCTTACAAGGTCCCCGTCCCAGCAAACGGGAAAGGTCATTCCACCAGGGATAACAATGAAAGGAGTGATTTACAGGTTCCTCGTCCTGATTGTTTAACCAGTCCATCTGATTAGTCCCATTTTATACTTTTTAATTTCTCCTGTTGTTGCCCCTTCTCGCACATCCATAGAGTTTCATTAGTGAGGGGTCCAATGGCTTCTGTAACACAGAATGTGAGCCTACGTTATCCACTAGGAAATTTTACAGGTTGGCCCCCAATTGAGACAGTAATTACCATGGGGCACTCCAGGAGCCAGTTTGAAGAGACCCATGGACCCCCTATTCCTTCTAAAGTTAAAACTGGTTTTTGGGCTGAGGAGCTCTTGCCTGTGATCGGGGCAAAGCATTTTCGATTACCGTTGGGGGCAATCATTTTTATTCCAATGTCCCAATTTCTTTGCAATAAAGCACACTC
>JAKELJ010000504.1:0-24905 GCA_025594165.1 Tamias sibiricus
TAGAACATGCATGTCTCAAAGTCCCCAAAAGTCCATTCCTTCACTCTCTAATTCCTGAACTAAATTACATGGATATCTTGATTTTGGATTGAATAGGTTCTTCTTGTCCCTAATCGAGAGCAAAAAAGAATAGAAGTGGGGAAAAAAATTCAGAGAACAAAATATTGTGTTCTGGAGATGAAATGGATAAGAAAAAGAAATAATGTGACTGTGACTTTTCTAGCTGAGTATGAAAAAGTAACTTTTTAAGTATAATAGGACCTGAAGTGTAAGCAGTTCGAGTCCCCACAATGCCAAACGAATACAGATTTAGATGCAGACCCCCTTTGAAAGAAGCCAGAGGCCAAAGAGAAGGCATTCAAGTTTAAACTACCGAGCTTTCTTCCAGGAGAATCTGCCCTTTGGGATCTATTACTGGTGATGAAGAGTTTGTGACACACGAGACACTTACATCTAACCTGACTCAACAATGGCGCTAAAAGCATGGCAAATCAACTAAACACAGCAAAATCAGTCCAAGATCCTGCTGAAAATTTTATGGGACAAGAAGACTTTGCAGCAATATACATTATTGAGGCAACTCTGATTCTAATTACAATGATGTGTTTAAAGTTAGTCTTATAAGATTCCCTCCCTTCCTCCCTCATCTCTCCCGTCCTTCCATCTTTCTTTTTCTTTTCACCTAAGACCTACACATTATAACCTTTACAAAATACTTGCCAAGCATTATTCAAAATTGGCCCCTTTTTTGCCACAACACAGAACATTCATCTGTGGTCTGGGAAGAATCATTAAAATTGAAAGAAGCATTGTGAAAATGAGCAATAATACACCTGCCAAATCTCATTCTGAACTTGCAATTTTGTCTAGCAGGTCTTTTTAATTGCTTTCTTTAATGACAACTCAGAGCTCAGCCTGCAAGATTTTCACTGCTTTGGAGATGTATGCTGTTGTTCTTGCATCGACTGAATTGTTTAATCTCTTAGGTAAAGTTCACAAACATTCTTTAGTATAATAAAAAAATGCGCATAAAGCAAAGGCACACAAGAATAGAGAATTTAAAAAAACACCATTGATTTGTTAAGATTTTTATCTCTGTGTCCCTTATCTAGCTTAGAAACAGATATAACAAAATACAATAAAGGGTCCCCCCGCTTCTAGTAGTTATGTTTTAACCTTGCCTGCTTTAAACCTATTAGCTGTGAAGTATAAGAAAAAAGTTTCCATTGTTTCTTCTTTTCTACATTCAGACTTTTTATACCAAATCTTTTCACAATTATGGCAAATAAATAAATAGGTGTTATAATTTTGGATGAGAGGTGTTCCCCAAAATCTCACTTATTGAGACAATGCAGAAAAAAAGTTTGATGGACAAATGATTGGATTAATAGTTCTGACCTAATTGGTTGAAATAATCACTGAAAGGATTAACTGGATGGTAATTGAGACAAGGGGGTGTGAATTAAAGGAAGTTGTTGCGATGGGACA
Organism: Tamias sibiricus; assembly: GCA_025594165.1. Classification (NCBI taxonomy): domain Eukaryota; kingdom Metazoa; phylum Chordata; class Mammalia; order Rodentia; family Sciuridae; genus Tamias; species Tamias sibiricus. Next base: position 1,489 of record JAKELJ010000504.1, read on the forward strand.
AGGCTTTAGGTATATTTTATTTGTATCTAGCAAGTGGAGACTCTCCCTTTGCTCTCTGATCACCATGGTGGCTGCATCCCGTACTGTCACACGTTTTCCACTATGATGTTCTGCCTCACCTTAGACCCAGAAGAATGGCAGGCATTCTATCGACCAAGACCTCTGATACATGACCCTTAAATAAACCTTCTCCTCTGGCAATTGAGCGGTCATGATCCTTTAGTCAAGCAGAAAAAAAAAAAAAAAAAACCTGACTAAAACAAAAAGCAAATATATTTTATAATAAACAGATATTGATCACATGCCCTGACCTCTTTTCAATTATTAGTTTAGAGTTAGACTCATACATTATTATGTTGTATGTGTGATGTGTGTTGTGTGTTTGTATGAACTGATATGCTTATAATGAAGTGCAATCTCCCCAAGATCTTAAATCCCAACTCTCAGATTCTCTGTTAAGATAGGTGAGTCAATAACAGTGGGTAGGGAAGTCAATAAAATGGCAGTAATATTTCACGAAAAACATCATACACATCCATTAAGAAAATCCATGAGGCACCAACAGAGAACAGAGCATTACTGACAGCATTGAAAGAAGGTGAGCTAGAATGTCTAACCTTTCTAAACCTTAGCTAATACTAATCACTTAAGGGCACTATTGCTTAAAACCAGGGGACCCTCATCAGAACAGCCAAACTTATAGGAAAAATGGGCCTGGTGATTTCGATCTTTCTCCCAGCCAAAGTTAGATCTCTTAAGGGAACAAGTGGTTCCAGACCACATTACTACCTAAACTCTTGTGACCGGAGGTTGCCAGGACCCTCCCTTAAGCATTGAAACTAGTCACAACCACCTTTTTTTGTGACTAAGGACAAATCAATAACCCTCATGTAGGAAATTCAGCTGATGTCTCTATCAAGGATACAGAAAATAGGACCAAAGACAAAAGACTCAAACTCCTTAAAAATCCTTGATTCTGTGCGGGGCCACATTGTTTAGATATACATTCCAGACCACTCAGTTGCCTGGTACTGTAATGCTATCTCTCACGTTTCATCACTTTTCCAAATAAACTCTTGACTGTTACTGTGTGCAACTTGCCTGAAATCCTTCCTGCAACACCCGCAAGAACCCGAGGCTAAGGATTTCTATATTCATGCTGCTCCTGTGGGTCTTCAGTTCCTACTAGATGTACCCATTGTAAAAATTTGGGCTGCAGTTAAAAAACTGCGATTGTGTAAAGAAGGCCCTTGTTAAGGAAAAATAAAATTATTTCAAGGAGACTTCTTAAACACAACAGGAAAAATTTATTCAGGATTATCAGCCAAAGATTATAAGGACCACAACAATGGGATTTTGCAGTGAGGAAGAGAGAGTGGGACTTAAATTCCAATATACAACATGGATAAGTGGAAGGTCATTCTGTTCAGACAGCAGAAGGGGAGCCATAGATGGATAAGGGAAAGCAACATCACGAGTAAGAAAGATCTCCATGAAATGATCTAGCAGGATTCTTGCTGAAAAAAACAAGAGTGATCAGACCTTCCCCCAGGGATATGGTGAGTATAAAAAGAATCGGGAATCTAATTCTTGGCTAAAAGTTTGGAATTTATAAAGAAATGCACGATGGGCCTAAGAGAGGTTCAGTGTTCATCTGACTAATATAGGTTGGTTCAACAAAGGATCTTTTGCCAGCCTCCAGGCTCTCTGATCCTATCTTGCATTGTGCACACATGCCATTCCGAGTTATTTGAGACTAATTAGAAAGTTGTAGATAAATGAGAACAATGCAAAATACCTCTTGTCTATGGATGTGAAATAAATAACTCCAGGTGGGGCTCAAGTTGAATTCCTCCATGTGGAAGAGGCCCCTTTTTTTGCCCCACTGACAATTCTGTCAATATTCCTGATAGATACACGTGTCTAATTTTAAATTAGACACTATTGCAAATCTGCCTAGTTTCTTCTTCTCCCATTGATAAGAATGAAATAAAATTCTTTAATAATATTTACGTTTGTATTTATAACTTTAATAGTGCTTGTTATCTTGTAAACATTTTATGAAAATAATGCTTTAAAATAATTTCTAGGGTTTTCAAACCTGATCCCTGAAGTATAGCATTGGTGTGCTAAGTATTATGAGCTGAAGGAAGATGGAATGGCTGCAAAAGCTATCCCCTGTATCAGAGCTCAGAAACTGAAATCCCCCACATCCCAGAACAAATCTAAAGATCATGCTCTGACCTCCTTCTCCCTCCTTTCCCACTGAAGGCTGCTGTGACAGTGTTTCTGCCTCTGCCCCAAACCTACTCCAGAGCAGGGGGGAGATGGAGCCCTACAAGGACCTGATCATGCAGGACTTTCTATTGCCCCTGGCTTCTACTACTCAATCACACCCTTTTGTCCATCATTTTCTACACAACTGTCCTTTCTTCATGGAATGTAGTCATAAAAATACCCCCCCCCCCAATCTTGAGACTTTATTTTGTGAAAAGTTCCATGTCACATAAAATATTGTTAAATGAATGGGTTTATCTTTTTATCTTGTAATCTTTACAGAAGAAAAAAGTTTATTTGGTGGCTCATGTTTCAGAGCTTCAGTCCATAATGGGCTGAGTTCATTCCACAGGAACCTGAGATGAGGCAGAATATCATAATGAGAAGAGCCAAGGGCAGAGAAAGCTAGTTGGAAACACAACACCAGTAAAGCTAAGACATAACTCTCTTTTAACCATGAAACAAAAATGTAAACCCCAAAGGCAAACCCCCAGTGACTCACATTCTCCGCCTCAAATCCTACCTGCTTTCAGTTATCACCCACCCAATTAATCCCATAGGAAATTAATGCACAATTGGGTTAAGGCTCTCACAACCCATCACTTTCCCTCTAAACCCTCTTGCATTGTCTCACACATAAGCTTTAGGGGATACCCTCACATCTAAACCATAAACAATTGTTGAAAGATTAGCTTATTCCCCCTCTACTATATTATAAAAATATTATGTCTTCTAGTGATTATATACACACCTAAGTTATTATGATTTTTATTTATTTTGTTTATTATGTTACTGGGGCTCAAACCCAGGACTTTATAATGCTGTGGCAAGGACTCTGCCACCACTATAACCAGGCTGATACCAGTGCTATGCCCTCAAACGCTTAAAAAACTGTGAGCTAAATAAATCTCTTTCCTGGTAGAGTAGGCTTCTTAGTATTTCATCAAGTAATGAAAAACCAAACTACTCGTCTATCCACATATGCAAAAAGTACACATTTTAATTTTCATTGAATTAAATCACCCATTTTTCTTTCAATTTTTGTTTAATGTAAAAGTTTCTAATTCTTAGTGATTTTTCTTTTGTTGTTTGTTAACAAAGATTAATGTGACTTCAACAATTAACAAATCACCCAACCTCTAGGTCCCTATTTCTGTCATACAGAATCTACTTTGATTTTAAAATGCCTCTTCTACTCAATCTTCTTGTGTCTTTGAGTGGTTTTAAAATATATGATGCTTTTGTAATTCAAAACGAGCAAAAAATAAGACATAAGTATTACCATCATTCGCTTCTCAAACGAGATAAGTAAGATGAGAGTGATCCATTGGTGGTTAGACATTTCGTCATAACACAACCAAGTAGGAAAGTTCTCAACCCCCTCCGCCCCTCCCCAATATCTAAGAGCAAAGTATTAAAATAAGCTCATCATGGTAACCATCTTAAATTGATCATCCTGTTTTTCCATAATTTGGCCTTCTTTAGTGTTAGTGTAGAGGTGAAATATGGCAAATGGATCAAATTTATCTTCCAGCTCCACTATTAATTTCTCTATCTTTAAAAAATTTCCAGGTATAACCTTAATTTTCTGAATTTGTTCAGTTGCTTATTCTCTTTTTACAGAGAAGGATTTTAAATGGTAATACATGATAAACTATTGAGGATAAATAAAAATTTTAATAAACAATTTTTCTTCTGCTACCTGAATTATTGATCATTCCTTAGGGGGTCAATTTTCATTTTCCCTACATTGGTAGTTCCTCTTTCATCTTTTCTTCTTATCTGTGTTCTCTGGTGAAGCATTTTTTTTCTTTTATTCTAAGTTTTATATAATGACGTAGCAAAAGCATTACAATGTCATATTACACATATGGAGCAACCTTTTTACATAACTCTGGTTGTATACAAAGTATAATTCACGCACCAATAATGACTTCATACATGCACTTAGGGTAATGATATCCATCTTATTCTTATCATCTTTTTTTTTCTCTTGTTCACTTCCTTTTGCCGCCCCTTCCCTCTCTCCCTCCCCATTGGCCACTCCCTCTAGTGTTCCCTTTAATCCTCCTATCTCCCCATCCCAACCCCACTGTGAATCGGCCTCCTTATATCAGAGAAAACATTGGCATTTGAATTTTTGGGAAGTGCCTAACTTCACTTAGTATTATATTCTCCAACTTCATCCATTTACCTTTAATGCATTGATCTTATTCTTTTTTAGTGCTGAGTAATATTTGTGTATATATAACCACATTTTCTTTATCCATTCATCTACTGAAGGGCATCTAGGTTTGTTTCACAACAATTTAGAGATTGTGAATTGTGCTGCCATAAACATTGATGTGGCTGTGTCTCTGTAGTACGCTGTTATTTAAGCCCTTTGATATTAAACCGAGGAATGGGATAGCTGGGGTCAAATGGTGGTTTTCATTTCCAGTTTTCCAAGGAAATCTCCATGCTGCTTTCCCATATTGGCTGCACCAGTTTTGCAGTGCCACCAGCAATGTATGAATTTGCCTTTTTCCCCACATCCTGGATCCAACAACTTATTGTTGTTCGTATTTCTTAATAGCTGCCTATTTCTGATTGGAGTGAGATGAAATCTTAGAGTAGTTTTTGATTCGCAATTCTCTAATTGCTAGAGATGTTTAACATTTTTTCATATGTTTGTTGATTAATTGTATATCATTCTTCTGAGAAGTATCTGTTTTAGTTCCTTGGGCCCATTAATTGATTGGGTTATTTGTTTTTCTTTTTTAGTGTTAAGATTTTTGAGTTATTTATCCTTAGAGATTAGGTCTCTGATGTGCATGTGGTTAAAAATTTGCTCCCATTCTATAGGCTCTCTACTCACCTCACTGATTGTTTCTTTTGCTGAGAAGCTTTTTAGTTTGAATCCATCCCATTTATTGATTCCTTGGTTTTAATTCTTGTGGCCAATACCATGTTGTTACCATTGGGTCCGTAATATAATTTACTCAAGATTAAAAGTCAAGCTGAGGATAGAGGGACCTCTAAGTGGCATTTGCCCAGCTTATCACAAGAGAGAAAAAACATTGTATTCCAGAGAATTAAGGAGGCTAAAGCAGATATAGGAAGATAATGGCCTCCAAGTCCCACGCGGAGTGCCCCTGAGTGATAATAATGAGAACAAGGGTTATTCTTCTTCTTTCTCTTTTACTATCTAAATTGAGAAGTATGGCCCCAAGAATATTTTTCCTCAAGTTTGAAGTCTGCATGGGAACCCTCTTCATAGGATCAGGCATACCCATAACTCTAACAGATGAGTTATCACCTCTTTAAAGTCAGACCCCTACAAGACCAAATGATCCATTTCTCCAGCCTGCTTATAATTACACTATTATATTTTACGATTCCACTGTCTTCAACAACATAATACAAGAAGATTTGGTGAGAAATATAAAAGCATAATTAATTTTAGTGTTCATTCATTCCTGAAATTTTCTGAAAAACCCATTGTCTCCCTTGAATAGAAAACATTATCTTCCTATAGCCATGGTGCAAATTCTAGACTGAGGCTTCCAGACTAGGTCACATTTTGGTGGGGGTAGTACTAGGATTGAACTCAGGGGTGCTTAAAACCACTGAGCCACATCCACCTATTTTTATTTAGGAGACAGAGTCCTCACTAAGTTTTGCTTAGCACCTCACATTTGCAGCCTCCTGACCACTGGGATTACAAGACATGTACCACCATCCTTGACTGTTATGCTGCCAATTATGTCACTAGAAACTACCAGGAAGTCCCAGTCAGTAGATGAGCGCCCAGTTACACAGTCATCATGCAAAATATAGTATTTTTTCCTCTGTATACATTTTCTTCCTGGATTAGGTTCGTGGCAGAAAGGAAAGGCACATAATGTTTTCATTCTGCCATTTCCCACTAGAGTGGTGCCCCCAAAATTTTGTGAATTTGTATAAGCTTGATTTTTCTTGAATTTTTAAAAGACGAACATGTTTGAAGATACCAATTGGAATAAATTTTTGTAAACCAGATATCTACATTTTATAAATAACTAAGAAGTTATCCCAACAACTTTTCTTCAGATCTGTCTTAAGTATGCTTTCTTTTGGCTACAACAAAATTCTAAAGAAAACCAGGTGATTGGGTTTTTTTTTTTTTTTTTTTTTTTTAAGAGTGTTTATTTAGCACACATTTCTGGAGGCAGTGGCACTGGCTCAACATCTGGCAAGGGTCCCCTGTGAGGGAATCACATGGTGAAAGAAAGCATGCTATTAAGTTTTTGGGTGTTTCTTTCTTTCTCTTTTTATAAAGTCACTAAGTGCCATCATAAAGTCCCTACATTTATGCCCCTCACCAATCCAAATTACCTTCCCAAAGGCCCCCATCTCCAAATACCATTAACATAAATGTTTGGAGATAACTATATCTAATACAAGGATTTGGGGGACACATTTGAACAACACAAGGCCTAACTCATTGATCCAAATGAAAGGTTTTTAGCTAATTTTTTCAAACTAGTTGCAGCTCAGAAAGTCACTCTTGCCTGAAGCTGACTTTGGCCTCAAACCTCACTGAAAATAAAAGTTTTCAGAAAGAAACTGTCTCATCTTTTCCGAGTAGTACAACCACACATTTATGTTTGCCCTTATGTTCGTCTCCATTTTTCTATAACCAAAAATAAATACCCCATCTCAGATCAAAGGACACCACCCAAGGGATATAGGACCCTATAGGACCCTGCACCTTTGACCTGTCTTTCCCTATGATCTCATCTACTCCCTGTCATCTGTGACAGTGAGTTGAGCATTTTTTACATAGCTGTGGTGCCATCTCAGACACTGGATCCAGTGATCCAGGCACTTATGTGTGAGAAAAATGAACCCATCTCCATTGTAATAATTTTAAATGTCAGTGGAGCTGACTGCTTTTACAGAGGAAGAGTCCAGCAACTGGAAATCAAGAGTTCCATTCTGGAAACATTTGATTTTAGAACTGTCTATTTGGCATAGCAAATAACTCTCCACTTGTCTGGAAAAATAAAAATTTAAGTAAGAATTGGGGATTAGCAAAGGGTATTGTTATTAAAGCAAGGAAAGGTAAATAAGTTGCCCACCCAGAAAGTGTAATATTCCAAGGTCAACAAAGGAGATTCCAGTTAAGGACAACCACAGCTTAAAATGACAATCGGATCTGGTAAGCAAGTTTATTCTGGACATGTGGGTCAAGGAAGTAAGTGTCATTGATCAGAGTTTAGCTCTCTTGTGTGGCCTAACCTAGATTTCAGATGCCTGTAAAGGCCTGATACTCCAATGTCTCAGGAGTTTTTCCCTAAAATCTAATGAATCCAGATTGCATCCAATGAGCATAATAAAAAGAATTTAGAAGAATGGTAATACAGTAGAAGCTTCATTAGAAATTACAGCTCTGCAACTACTTCCACTCTCCGGGAGCAGAACACACTATTTAAGATGTTTAAAAGCAGCTATTTCAAACAAATCAAACAAACGAAAGCTGTAATAACACTAGCAATTATGAATGTACTGCATAATGCATGACATAGTCCCATAGCTAAAGGAGGACAGTCATGCTCTCTAAAAAATGTTACATGTGCCTTTAGTTTCCAAGTCTCAGATTATTGTTATACACTGCTTATCCTCCTCCCAAGTAATGCAAGTTTTATAATACTGATTAAGTAGGAAATTAACACTACATAAAAAGACAAATAAATCTATTATTTATTTACAATTCCAATCCTTTTGAAAGTTGAGGATTCTGGATATACTTTGAAATTTAGTTATGTCCCCGTAAAGAATGAGTATATCAACAACAAAAGTAATATTGTTATTTGACATCAAACATGTATTGTGAAGTATCTAAATATTTTTCAGAAAATTATATAATTTATTATTACATTTTATTATTATATAAAGATAAGCTTTAGATTTTTAAGTTTTAGATTTGGAATGTAAATAATAAAAGTAGGATGGCAGGGGTCGTGGCTCAGCGGTAGAGCGCGTTCAGCCTAGCACGTGCGCGGCCCGGGTTCGATCCTCAGCACCACGTAAACATAAATGCATTGTATTGTGTACAACAAAAGCAAATAAATAAGATATTTTTTTATAAAAAGTAGGAAATAATAAAAAACACCAGTTCATCTTCATGCATTTGGAAATAAGTTTCTCAACACCACAAGTGACTCGAATTTGATATTTATCTCTGACCTTTAAGTGAAATAATCTATTAAATGTTTAGGGTGACATATGGCTTAATTATATATAGGAAAACAAGAAGGAAGGAGGGAATAGAAAATGGCAGAACATATACCGGGAGAATAACACAATCCCCCATGAAAAAAAAGACTGAGCTGATTTCTCCCCACCACATTCTTCTAAATGATGTTCTTCCTCACTTTGGCCCCAGAACAAATGGACAGCTATCTATGGACTGAGATGTGATACCAGAAGCACCAAAAAAAATTTTTCCTCTTCTACTTGTTCTTGTAAGAGCTTTTGGCCACAGTGACAAAAAAAGCTAAATAAAACGACCAAACATAAAAGACAAGCTCTCTCCCAGTACATGTGATGTAACTTAATTAGAAAAAGATAATTCAGAAAAACCAGGAAGGAAAATTATTTTTTATACAGCAGTGGAGGGGTAGCTTCACATTGCCAAGTAATTATTTAATTCAATGTGTCCTCCCCTAAGAATAGAAACGCAACACCGACAGAGAGCATGCAGAGAACTCAGCCATCCTGGAGTCACTCTAGTCATTGTGTTGGACCAACAGGTTTGTGGATGCACAGTATTACTCCTAGTTTTTAAAATTGTGGTAGAATAGGAAAATAAAAAATAAGTTAAAGGAAAGATGGGTAATTTAGTCTTAATTTAAATTTTCACATAATTATTGTGCCTGTTACTCCCAAACTATTCTCTGTCCCTGGTCTTTTGCTCTCAAATTTTCTATATCATTAATATGTAAAATCTTTTTTTTTAATATTTATTTATTTGCTTTTAGTTGTACCACAATGGGTTTATTTGTACGTGGTGCTGAGGATCGAAACCGGGCCGGCGCACGTGCCAGCGAGAGCGCCGCTAACTTAACCGCTGAGCCACAATCCCAGCCCAAATATGTAAAATCGTAATGTTACCATAACCTTAATCCACTTATGAAAATTTTATATATACACTGTTAGTTAATCATTAAAAAGATTCAACGAGAGATATGACATCTAATAGAAATCTAATAATGATAATGAAACCTATCAGCCTAAGGATCCTGACAATGTACAGATAACACTAAACACTCTGGTCATCAGCAGACTTGTCATCCCTGCATGCATTCCCTTCCACCCCACAAAACCCAGTTTCCCTTAACAAGGTGAGTCAGGAACCCACCTGACAACATCCTACCACTCTCGAGAATGATGGTCTATATCGCTCCCTTGAATATGTATTCTTTACCTTTTATAAAAACATCTGTGCTGAATTCTTTTCCAAAATACATGTCAAGGACCCCACTTGGTCCTAAGTCAGGTTCCTTGCTTCTCTGGCAATTCCCTCAGTACCATTCTTCCAAAGGTCCTCTCTTTTTCTCTGATGATAAAACTTTTTTACTGCCATTAACTGTGAGGAGTCCTTGCTTCCCCAATGTTGACGTATAACACTGAAGAACTAGGCAAGGGTAGAGTGGAAAAGGAAAGTCATTATAAAGGACGAAAAAAAGACTTCCAGGGGCGGGGGGGGGGAGAAGGGGACCCAGAAGGCCAAATCTTGGAAGGGGAGGTCTACTCCCTTTTATGTCTAAGGTCTTCTTTGGTTCTCCCCTAGCTCTTTGCTTATTCTTTCTGTCTTGCCTGTGATGGGACACGCCAAAAGGTAATGACACAGGTGGGGCCCATGGGGTGGAAGATGGTCTTGGCAGGAAGGGCTTGGCAAGTTGATTACACCTCCCTGTTTGCTGGGAGCTTCTTCTTTAACATGTCTTAGGATGGGCCCTGACTTTGCAAGACATTGATATTCTAATCTCCCAAGCATTGTTCTGTTTTTCCCAGGCTCAGACCAACTCCATTTCCTTTATAGGACTCCATTACTTTATTGGATTTGATTTTTTTAACCTGATTTACTGAACAAACACTCACTACCCTGTTTGGATTCCAGGCAGAAGGCTGCGCCTCCCAGGCAGAAGGCCACACCCCCAGGTTGCTTTGTGAACAAACTACACCTCCCAAGATCCTCAGCATGACCAGAAAACCTGACCAGCAAGTGCCCTGTCTCACTACCTCCTGACCTCTGGTAGCCTATAGGGCAAGGACTCACTCAGAGGGGTTTTATGACCCCGCACTCTATTGTAACCAGCCCCGGACTGAAAATCTCTCTCTCTGTTCGCACCTCTCTCTGTTCCTGCCCTGTCCCCTATACCCATCCATCCCTTCCCTACCCCCCTTCCTTCCCTTACTTTCCTACCATGCCCACGTGGCACCCCAATAAACCCTGTTAGTTGCCACTAACACAGTGTTCCCAGCTAATATAGTTAACTATGTTTCACAGCATTTTCTAACACTACCTATCTATAAATCTGGCTTCAAACCATACTTGGAAGATGCTGAAGCACAGTTTCTTGCTGGCCATGCCTTTTTTGCCACAAAAGAAGAGTTTTCTCCAATGAAGTAGTCCGAAAATGAGTTCTCTGAGAGAAGGGAACTTTACTCAAGACCAACAGGGTTCTTGACATATTGCGAGGGAACGGAATTACAGTATGCACTATTCAGGTCAGAGACACGGGTTTGTTTAGGAAACTTGATACATGTTTAAGGGAGAAGAAGGCTCATCCAAGAGAGAATCCACCTTCGGGGAATACTCTTATTTAAGGACAATGTGGGCCATATGAATGAGAAGGTTCAGTTTGTGGGTGTTTCTTGGCTCTTCTTTTAAAGAAATTTTAGAGTGAAGTGGGTATAGAAAAGTTATATGGGAATGATATCAGTAAACTGGATCTCAGGATAGTTTTTGGTAGACTGGTCAGTCTTTCAATCCATAGGCTGTGTTGTTCTTCATTATTTGATCATATGAGTCACTAGAAAGTCTCTAAATTATAGTTGTTTTTTATTTAAGATATCTTATCTCTCTTTGCTTATAATATATACATGGGGGAGAGGTAATATACCAGTGCACAGGTAAACATACAGATTTGCCAGGGATTTGGAATTATTTTCCAGGAGAGATTGGCATGAGAATGACAATGCTGGAAAAGTATGTCAGAAATTTTGTATTAAAACCTTATTCCTTGTCCTTCCTTTATTTCCTTTCTATTTATTTCTTATTTCTTCTGCCTCCCCTCATTGCACCCTATGAGGATCTGCTTATTTTACCTATTGCAGTGGGTTATAATTGCCTACTTCTATTTCCATATATAGTTCTCCATGTATTGAACTTCTGCTAAGTACAAATTATAGAAATGTGTGCTATAGGGTATAAAAAATGAACTCCATTACACATGTCCTGTTCACGCACCTAGAACCATATTCTTTGAAGAGTACATGACTTGTTGATGAGGAGAAACCTGTTTAACTCCTAATATACAATTTGAGCAATATCTGATATGAATGATATTAATGACAGGAGTCAGAAAAATCTAGCAAATTAAATCCAACAGAAGAAATGTATTTTTCAACTAATTGGGGAAATGCCAGACTTTTCAATGGCAGTGCAAATAATTCTATCAAGGGTCCAAAAGTGTCAGCACCAGGGGAACAAAAGTCAGGCTTCTAAGGAGTATTGGGGGATCAGTAACCTAGTCCAACTCTTACCATCTGGTAGTGTTTCTGTGCTCTCAAGAAAAATCAGATAAATGCAATCTGCAAAGAAAAAAGCACTCGCTTTAATGGAATTCCTTGCTTGGAGCGAAGGAGGACACTTCACTGCCAAGAAGTGTCAAATTGACTCCGAACAAACAAGGGATGCAAGTTATATTATTCATGTGTAAGAAGTTTTAGTGTTAGGGAAGGACATCAGGGACACCGAAATGACAGTGACAGGGTATCAAGAAGAGGCTGCTGGAAGACAAGTGAAAGAGTCCTGGTCCTGGCCCTGTTACAGTAAATTCCCATTACCAAGACAACTCCTGGCCATGGAGGACTTATCAGCCATGAATCAACTACTGCACAGGTGTCAAATTTTACAATGAACCAATGGGGGTTAATTAGGTTTGGCTAAAGTAAACCAGTGTGGGGAAAAGTGAAAGTATCTAATCAGGTATATAAGGTTAACCAATGGGAAGTGCAAAATGTGGGTAAGGGTCTTCGGTCAGGTCTATATAGAGAAAAGAACACGCCCACAATTCAGAATGTAAACTCAAATTTCCAGACATTGGGGCCTTGAGTCCTGTATCTCTCCCAACCCCCACTCTGTCCCTACCTAGTGAAGTGCATCTCACCTCATCTGTACTTTGCCTGTTATTATCTGTGTGGTCTGCTCAATTCCATGGACTGGACTTGACTGGACATCCTAACATTTATCAGTAGGGTGGGCTAGATTTTAGAATGTTAATTGGTTTTTTTAAGTGACCTAAGGCTTTTTCAATCTGGCCCTGAAATAGTCCATTTTGGATGGCTCCTCAAAGGTCTTTTTAATCCTTTATGTGTGTTGTCTGCCTTGGAGAGCTATGGTGGAGGTGGTCCTGGCCTTAATATAGGCAATCTGGTTTTTGAGGCCAATAAAGTGTTAGAAATTAGACAATGTTAACCTAGGGGCCAGGGAACGCCATTTTAATAAAAGGGGGTTTATTTAGGGACCGACGCATAAGGGTAGGGAACGTGGAGAGCAAGGGAAGAAACAAGAACAAGGACCCAAGTAGAACAGGAGGCAAACAGGACAGTTTCAGTCCAGGAAGCTTAAATAGCTAACTGTTGGTCAAGGGACCCCTGGAGTATGAGTCCAGACTTCATAAGCAGCTGATGTCCAGGAGTGAGTTATGGCGAGGTACCTGGTGACCCAGTACGCCTGGCCAGCCTGAGGCACCTGGGAGATGTAGTCTTTTCACAAAGTACCTGAAAGGTGGCTACCTGGGATGTGCTGGCCTCCCTGCCCTGAATCCAACAATAAGACAGAGAGTTGAATGGAGTGAGAGGTTAGGGAATTAGGCACATGTCATGCTTTCTACAGCTAGCAAGACCTGTAGGAAAGCAGGGAAAAGCCACACTCTCTTTTAACGGTTGCCAGGCTGTGAGTTAAGGGCCAGGATAGCATTTGGAGCCCTTTTTCAGCAAGCCACCAACACACACTGGAGGGAATGATTCCCAAATGGCAGAGAGGGGATATGGCAAGCTGCTCTTATCCTCCACACCAACTAATAATCGTTCTATCCAACAAAAATGACAAGCCTCAGAAAGCCAACAGGACTGTGTGGTTGTTTTCATGTTTGGGAGTTATCCCCCACCCTCTCTTCCCTGCACAGTGGCAGGGTAGTTTATTGGTGGGACAGTACTCTCAGCCAACGGAGAGGATTGACATATGTCAAGACTTTATTGAAACACGCCACCCACCCTAGAGCACAGTCAAAAATTTCTCTGTACGTTCCAGTACTTAAGAAAAAATCTCCATTGGCAGGATATTGTGGCTATTTGATTAAATGAAGAGATTAAGCACAGCAGGAGCAGTTTGATTAATGGGAAATATGCCCTGCCTTTCGGCAATTAACAAAAGGAATAAGATAGCAGACAGATAGATAGATATCTTTTAAGTAATTGGAGCTGCCCATCACTTGAGTGGGGAAATAAAGCCTGGCCCAGGAATTAGTACAAGTGATGGTATGGGACAACAAGAATGATCATAAGAAACTTATTTATTAAAATTATATATTCCTGAATATCTAAAAAGTTTGGTCCAGATAGGTGCAAAACAGTGTCCAAGAGCAGGAAAGATTTAGGAGGTATGAGCACCAGTCCATCACTGAGATCCAGACTGAAGGTAGGCCCTACATAAACAATAAGATAAAGCACAAGGTTGTCTTGTAAATTGGCATTGAGTGTTTGAAGTAAACTCCTCACCGATAGGCTGGCAAAGAATGTCAAGACACAAAGAATTGAAAGAAATCAATATAAATCATGGCTTGGTCACTAAATCATACTGTCGGGTTAACCCCTAGAAAGTCAGCATTTAAAAAAAATCAGCATTTATATATAGTATAGATTCCCCGGGAAGAGTGGGACCTGCCAGCTGCGACCAGAACAAGAGGTAGGCACGCCCGCACCGCTGGAAGGAAGTGACCCAGCCACCAGTGTCCCTGGCCGCCAGGGCCCAGAGTAGCATATCCTGGCTGCTTGCACGCAGGGCCAGACCTGGGGAAGGGCTCCCTTCCTCCATATCAGTAAGAGTGCGACCTGCCCATTAGCGACCAAGCAAGCAGGAAGACCTCGCCCCGCCCTCTGAAGAGAGACCCAGCCACCACTGTCCCTGGCCGCCTGGGCCCAGAGTAGCAGCTCCCTGCTGCTGCACTCAGGAGCCAGACCAGGGGAAGGGCATCTCCTTTATCGGAAAAAGATGGCGACCTGCCCATATTGCGAACCGAGAGCAAGAGGTAGACTCCCCCGCCCGCTGGAAGGCAGAGACCCAGCCGCCACTGTCCTGGCCGCCTGGGCCCCAAGTAGCAGCTCCCGGCTGCTGCATGCAGGGCCAGACCTGGCGAAGTGCTTCCCTCCAACCCTGGGGAGTGCGACCTGCCCCAGACTGCAACCAGAGCCAAGAGGTAGGCACCTGCCCGCTGGAAAGAGAGAACCCCCCGCCATTTTTGCCTGGCCTCCAAGGCCCATCGTGAGCATCCACCCAACATGCTGTAAGCAAGGGGCCCAGCCTGAGGGATAACCCCCCTTCCACACTATTCCACTGTGCCACTCTGCAACGAACGTCCCACAGGTGCATGCCTTGACTCCTCCACTAACAGGGTTGCTGACTGTTACATGATCTGGGTCAGGTGCTTAAACAGGAATGGGAAAAAAGAAGTGCCTATCCAAGGGTCCATTTTTTTTGAGACTTGTTTTTCTTGGGTTTATCAACGTTTTTGTTATTTGCTTGTTTGTTTGTTTTGATGTTTCGTGGGAGTTTTTTGTTTGATTTTTTGTTTGATTGAACCCCCAGTTGTGGTTTCGTGTGCTTCTGCTCCTCTTTTCTTTCTTTTCTTCCTTCTCACTTTTATATTTTTTTCTTCTTCCTCATCTTCCCTATTTACGACCCTGCCATTGCATTCTCAACAGAGGCAAAAACAAGTTATACACACTAATTGAGATTTCGAGAACGTGTACAATTGAAATAAATATAGCCAAAGTGGTGTTATATATGGATTAATCTCTATTTATCTAGACTTATTCTTCTCTCCCTCTCTCTACACTAATTACTACTCCTTGGTTATTAATTTTTTTCTCTCTTTTTTTTTCTTTTCATCTTTCAATTATTTCTCCTCTCAACCGCTGCCTAATAGGTTTAAAGTAAATTGATTCTTACCATCTTTCATTCACTCCATTCTCTTTCCTCTCATCGTCGGCTGATAGCTAAACCACTTCATAGAACTCTCTTTTCATACTTTTGCTAAGAAAGAACAAGTCAATACACTCACTTCCTTCTTCCTAAACATATTACCTCTCTGTCCTTTACTTGAAACTTTAAACCCCTATCATGAACAACAGATAAAATTGGAAACAACATCTGGTTAACTAAATCTGTACATTTGTGATCAAACTGGGATTCTCCTGAATAGAAAGTGTTGATTTTAAAGTGTAAAGAGGAAATTATAAGGGGATCTGATAGCAATTGTACACAGAGAGCAACATAAGGTTTTAAGGTCAAAAATCAAAGTAACAAGGTCCCAAACAGTGCAGGTAGAATAGACGCACAAGCAATGATGGAAGAAACAAGGAAGAAAGTGACACAAACAAATCAATATACCTCTCAGTAAGATTCCATACCATGCACAGTTGGTGCCATGCCAGAGATGGAAATTCAGAAATTACATATCCAATGGTTAGCGGAACTTAAGAATGAACTAAAAATTGAGACGAGGGAGCAAATACAGGAGTGTGAAAGATCATTTTGACAAAGAACCACCATAAGACAAATAAAGGAAGTAAAAGATTACTTCAATAGGGAGATCAGAAGCTACTAAAGATAAACCAAACAGAACATCCAGAAATGAAAGAAGCAATAAATTCAAAATAAAAGCTCAATCGAAAGTATCCACCAACAGAGTGATCACTTGGAAGAAAGAACCTCAGACAATGAAGACAAAATATATATCCTAGAGGAAAAATCTAGATTACACAGCAAAAATGGTAAAGATCCAAGAACAGAACATTCAAGAATTATGGGAACAACATAAAAAGACCAATACATAAGAGCTGGATTGGGGTAGAGGATGGGGCAGAGTTTTCAAGCCAAAGGAATGAGTAATTTATTAATGAAAATACTTACAGAAAATTTTTCCAAACTTGAGAATGAAGGGAAAACCAAGTTCGAAGAGGCCTACCGAACACCAACCTACAAAATCTCAACAGATCCACACCATGACACATTATAAATGAAAATGCCTAATATACTGAGGCAAGGAGAGAATATTAAAAGCCACACGCAGAAAGGAAGCAAATTACATACACAGGGGGAAACCAATCAGACTGATGTTCAATTTTTCTACCCAGAACCTTAAAGCAAGAAGATCCTGGAATAGCATAATTCAAGCTCTGAAGGAAAAGGGATGTCAACCAAGAATCTATATCCAGCACAATTGAGCTTTAGATTTGAACGATGAAATAAAAACCTTCCACGACAAGCAGAAGTTAAAAGATTCACATCTCGAAAGCCATCACTTCTGAACATCCAGGGCAACAATTTTACATGAAGAAGAAGAGAAAAATAACAATGGGAAAATCAACAAAGGAGATATTAAACTAAGGGAAATTCCAATCAAAAGAGAAACCAAAACAGCTAAAGATCAAAATATCAAATAAAAATGCTGATGGAATAAAAATCACATCTACAATATAACCCTAGAAGTTAACAGGCCTAAACTCAGCCTATTCATAAAGAACAGACAATTATCTGAATGATCAAAGAAATGACCAACGATCTGCTGTACTGCCAGAAACAACACCCTCATAGAAAAAAAGGGACATCAATAGACTGAAGGTAAAAAGGCTGGAAACTGTCTTATCACTCACATGGCCTGCAGAAGCATAGCAGGGGTTTCCATTCTCATTATCAAATAAGGTAGACTTTTTTTCAAAGCAAAAAGTAATCAAGAGGGACAAAAGATGGATAATTTCTTACTACTTAAGGGATACCCATTCATCAAGAGGATATAACAATCCATAAAGTCTTGTATGCCCCCAAATAATGGAGCATCCCTACATTACATCAAACAAACTTCTTGCCTCAAGTTTTCAAGAGTAAAATTGACCAAACACTAGTTTTTCTAGGGGATTTCAACACACATCTCTCTCAACAATGGATAGATCATACAAACAAAAGCTATAACAAATAAACTTTAAGCATCCTCTAAACAATTAAACATTTAGACTAACGGACATATAGAAACCAAAATAGCCTACCTTAACAACAAACTCTCAGCATAAATAATTTAGATGACCTAACGGGACATATATAGATATTTCATCCCTCAGTAAACGAATACACTTTTTTTCTCAGCAGCACATGGCTCTCTTCTCCAAAATAGACCATAATATTATGTCAACAAGTGGCAACTCTCAGCAAATATAAAAAAAATAGAGATACTACCTGCATGCTATCAGACCATAAAAGGATGAATTGGAAATCAATGACAATAACAAGGAATGAAGAAAAAACTTCTACTCCAACAACTGGAGCGCTAAAACAACATGCTACTGAATGAACAAGGGGTTGAAGAAGACATCAAAGAGAGGAGATTGAAAAATTCCTAGAGGTAAATGAGAACACAGATACATCAGTATAGAAATCTCTGGGACACTAATGAAGGCAGTAGTAAGAGAAAATTCATTGCACTGAGTTCATTCTATTAAGAAGAAAAAAAAACTACAACAACAATAAATGACTTAACATCACACCTCCAAGCACTAGCAAAAAGAAGAACAGATCAACACCAAGAGCAGCAAGAAGACAGGAAAATAATTAAATCAGAGCAGAAATTAATGAAAATTGAGGACTAAGTGGAAAAATTCAAAGAATTGACAAAACATTAAAAAAGTTGGTTCTTTGAAAAAATAAACAAAATTGACAGACCCTTAGCAATGCTAACGAAAAAAAGAAGAGGAAAAAAACTCAAATACTAACATTGGTGATGAATAAAGGGAATATCACAAAAAACACCTCAGATATACAGAAAATAATTAGAAAATTACTTTGAAAAACTTGTACTTCTAATAAATCTAGAAAAATGACTGAAATGCATTGACAGATTTCTAGAGTCATTATGATTTGCCTAAACTGGATCTGGAGGCTATACACAATTTAAAAACAGATCAATTACAAGCAAAGAAATAGAAGATGTCATCAAAAAGCTACCAACAAGGAAAAGTCCAGGACCTGATGGGTTTACAGCAGAATTCTACAAGACTTTCAAAGAAGAACTAATACCAATGCTCTTCAAACTATTTCATAGAGAAATAGAAAAAGAGGGAGCTCTTCCAGACTCTTTCTATGAGGCCAATATTACATTAATTCCAAAGCCAGGCAAAGGGACCACATCCAAAAAAGAAAACTTTAGGCCAATATCTTTAATGAACATAGATGCAAAAATCCTCAACAAAATTCTGGCAAATCGGATACAAAAACATATCAAAAAGATAGTGGCACCATGATCAAGTGGGGTTTATTCCAGGGATTATGCAAGGCTGGTTCAACATTCGCAAATCTAATAAACATAATACATCACATCAATAGACTTAAAGATAAAAAATCATATGATTATCTCAATAGATGCATGAAAAAGCATTTGACAAAATATCAGCACCCCTTTATGTTCAAAACACTGGAAAAAACTAGGAATATCAGGGACATATCTCAACATTATAAAAGCTATTTATGCAAGGCCCAGAGAGCTAACATTATCTTAAATAAATGGAGAAAAAATTGAAAGCATTCCTCTAAAAACTGGAACAAGAGCAGGGATGCCCCCTTCACCCACTGCTATTTAACATAGTACTGGAAACTCTGGCAAGAGCAATTAGACAGACGAAAGAAATTAAAGGGATCCAAATAGGAAAAAGAAGAGCTCAAATTAGCACTATTTGCTGATGACATGAATAATCTACCTAGAAGACCCAAAAAACTCTACCAAAATAACTTTTACAACTAGTAAATGAATTTGGCAAAGTAGCAGGATACAAAATCAATACCATAAGTCAAAGGCATTTTTGTACATCAGTGACAAAGCTCTGAAAGGGAATGATGAAAACTACCCATTTACAATAGCATCAAAAAAAAAAATTAAAACAACCTGGGAATCAACTTAACGAAAGAGGTGAAAGAGCTCTATAAGGAAAATTATAGAACACTAAAGAAAGAAATCACTAGAAGAACTCAGAAGATGGAAAGACCTACCTTGCTCTTGGATAGGTAGAATCTATATTGTCAAAATGTCCATACTACCAAAACATTATACAGATTTAATGCAATTCCAATCAAAATCCCAATGTCATTTCTTTTTTCAAAGAAATAGAAAAAGCAGTCATGAAATTCATCTGGAGAAATAAGAGACCCAGAATAGCCAAAGCAATCCTGAGCAAGAAAAGTGAAGCAAGGGCATCACCATACCGGACTTTAAATTATACTATTAGAGCAATAGTAACAAAACAGCATGGTATTGGCACCAAAACAGACTGGTGGACCAATGGTACAGAATTGAGGACACAGAGACTAATACATATAATTTCAGCTATCTTATATTAGACAAAGGTGCCAAAAATGTACAGTGGAGAAAGGATAGCCTCTTCAACAAATGGTGCTGGGGGAAACTGGAAATCCATATGCAACAAAATGAAATTAAACCCTTGTCTCTCACCATGCACAAAATTCAATTCAAAGTGGATCAAGGACCTAGGAATTAGACCAGAGACAATACGCCTAATAGAAGAAAAAGTAAGCTCCAATTTCCAACATGTCGGATTAGGCCCCAAGTTCCTTAATAAGAATCCTGTAGCACAAGAACTATTACCAAGAATTAATGAATGGGATAGATTTAAACTGAAAAGCTTCTTCTCAGCAAAAGAAACAATCAGTGAGGTGAATAGAGAGCCAACTAATTGGGAACAAATATTTTAATACATGCACATCAGATAGAGCACTAATTTCTAGAATGTATATAGAACTAAAAAAACTTAACACCAAAAAAGCAAATAACCCAATCAATAAATGGGCTAAGGAATTGAAAGACACTTCTCAGAAGAAGATACACGATTAATCAACAAATACATGAAAAAATGCTCAACATCACTGGCAATTAGAGAAATGCAAATCAAAACTACTCTAAGATTTCATTTCACTCCAGTCAGAATGGCAGCTATCAAGAACACAAACAACAATAAATGTTGGAGAGGATGTGGGGAAAAAGGCACACTCATACATTGCTGGTGGGACTGCAAAATGGTGCAACCGCTATGGAAAGCAGTATGGAGATTTCTTGGGAAAATGGGAATGGAACCACCCTATGACCCAGCCATCCCACTCCTGGGTCTATTCCCAAAAGACTTAAAACAGCATATTACAGTGACACAGCCACTTCAATGTTTATAGCAGCACAATTCACAATAGCTAGGTTATGGAACCAACCTAGATGCCCCTCAGTAGATGAGTGGATAAAGAAAATATGGTATATATACAAAATGGAATTTTACTCAGCAATAAGAGAGAATAAAATAATGGCATTTGCAGGTAAATGGATGAAGTTGGAGAATATAATGCTAAGTGAAATTAGTCAATCTCAAAAATCCAAGTACCGAATGTTTTCTCTGATATAAGGAGGCTGGTTCACAGAGTTGTTGGAAGGGGGTACATAGGATCAGAGGAACACTAGAATGGTCAACGGAAAGGGAGGGGAGGGAGGGAGTAAGGGGGGGGTTGGAAAAAAAAAATTGGTGGTTGAATGAGATGGATATCATTATCCTAAATGCATGATTGAAGATCTGAATGGTACTTATATACTTTGTATACAAGCAGTTGTATGTAAAAAGATACTATACTTGTGCATGATGAATAAGTAAATAAATAATAAAAAAAATTAAAAAAAAAGTCTCACTGAGTTGGCTAAGTGCCTCGCCATTCGCTAGCTTGGCCTATGAACACAGCGATCCTCCTGCCTCAGCCTCCCAAAGGTGCTGGGATTACAGGCGTGCGCCCCGCGCCCGGCTCAGATCCAGAGTTTATTTTTGATGCTGAAGAAATTGACTGACGACTTCAGCCCCAAGGTGTCTTTAGAATGGGGACAGTCAATATTTTCAGGCAGGGTTCCAGTCTGTAGGTATTTTCATCGCCATAAACCCAAATTTTGGGAAGGAGAGAAAGGCTTCTGGAAGATTTTTTGGAAGAGCTTGCTCTCAGAGAAAGCATAAAGATCTCCATAATCTCCCTTACATATCCTAACACATGTCTTTTATCATCTGAACTCTGTTTAGTATTCTCATAATAATAAACTGGCAAACACAAGTTTCTCTGAGTCCTGTGGGGTACTCCACTAATAAGCTAAATTGAAGAAGAGAAATTAATAGACTCTATTTTATATAGCTGGTTGGTCAAAAACAATATAAATACCACTTGCAATTGCATTAAAACTAAAAAGGGATGGATGTAGGCATCTGAGTCTTCAAACAGTGTACCATGAGGGACTCACCATTAACATAGACCAGATATGTTTTGAATCATTTCTAAATAAATTCACAAACTGTATCTTTTTTTTATTTTGTGCCTTTATTGTACATTTGTAGTTATACATAATAATTGGGGTTCATCTGACACATCATCACTGCATGGACCTTTAATTTATTCCATTTCAATCTCTGGTGCCCCCTCATTTCCCTTCTCCCCCTCTTCCCTTCGCCCTATTTCACTTTCTCTACTCTGCTATCCTTACTTTTGTTATTTATTTACTTGTTTGTTTGTGATTTGGGTACATTATAGATACACATAAGAGTATAATTCACTATGATACATTTATACATGCCATAGCATAATTTTTTTCAAATTCATCATTTTCTCCCTTCCTATCCCTCCTCGTCTCCCTCTAATCTCTTTCTAATCCACTGATCAATTTAATTGTTTGCAATTTAGCCAGTACTCCTGGATCACTTGGTAGCCATAAGACAATCAATCACAGTGTCTTTTATTCCAATCTTAATTATTAATATCTCTAAACACCAATTCACACAACATATTTCATATAATGATATAAAGGCTAAGAAAAGAGTTAAAGGCAGGCCACAGGTTTGGAAGAGGCTGGGGGAGCAAAGGTTGAGAGCCAACCACAGAATGCAAAAGAGTCACAAAAGAGTCAGTACTATGAAGCCCCAAAACTTGCTTCAAGGCATCAGCATGAAAGAAGGAACCTTAAGGCAGCACTGTGGAAGTGTAAAGCACGAAATTAAGTTGAGCTGAAGCTCTGGGACAGTCAGTGATCCCTCCAACCTGCAGGAGGCAATGTCACCAGATGGTTTGGATGATTCCATCTGTGTTGTCATGTCCTTCCTTATCATGGTCCTAAGAATCCTCTCCTTCGTGTTTTCCAGTAATGTTGCTGGTGGGCGGCCTAGTTTTTCTGGAATGTGAGTTTGATACTCTTGTGCATCCATGTACTTTTATTTAATTTGGAATTTGGCCTTTTTTTTTTTTTTTTTTTTTTTTTTTTTACCAGGATTGAACTCATGGGCACTTGACCACAGGGCCACATCACCCAGCCCTTTTTTGTATTTATTTAGAGACAGGTATCACTGAGTTGCGCTGAGTGCCTCGCCATTGCTGAGCGGCTTTGGAACTCACGAGCCTCCTGCCTCAGCCTCCCAAAGTGCTGGGATTACAGGCGTGCGCCACCCGCGCCCGGTCTAATTTGGCCATTTTTTGTTAACAATTTTATTTAACAGTTGCACTTTTAGATTGTCTGTGCAGATGGTGTTACTTTTACCAG
>JAKELJ010000505.1:0-24879 GCA_025594165.1 Tamias sibiricus
CTACTCCTCTCATTGGTCCTAACTGACTCAGTAACATCCTGAGTCCCGGGATTCCAATTGAGAGCATGTATCCTTGAACTAATCTCTAATAAATCTTGAATAGCTTTAGCAGCTCGGATCTTTGTCATTTTTGAGCCCAGGCACTGATACTATCCTTACTGGCCCTAAACTGACTCAGCCGAGGCCAAGCTTTTCATGATCACTTTCACTTTTCCCAAATTTTCCTCACTAATAACTGACTCAGCTCATAATCAAAGAATCCATCCAAGAGCCTTGTACACTTGGGTCTTAGTTATTTTTCGAACCCATTTTAAACCGCTCTGACAAGAGACTCCCTGCGAGGTTCCTCAGTTCTTACCTGCCGTGTCAAATTATTAAAATATATTTATAAAAATGAAAATTTAAATTTATTATAATAAATTTATTTTCCTAAATTTATTCCAATGAAAATTTTAAAATAAAAAAAAAAATCGATATCCCCGTCCGGGCCACCACCTGTAGTTCGCCTGAAGCGATGGCCGCTTGGAGCAAAGAAGCCGCGGGAAGAAGTGTTTGAGACGAACTGGAAACAAACAGCTCTTTATTCTGGCAACTTTTCTCCCTGGCTCTAACTACACCCCGACACGCCGTCCACGCTCCTCTAACCTCCAAAAATGGCGCAGACCTCCTCCGCAATCTTGCTCAAGTCCCTCGAGATCTCCAGCCAAGTCTCGCAAGATCCCGGCCAAGTACGGAAGGCGCCATATGCCCAAACATGTCCAAAGCCAAAGCCCGTAGTCCACCGCAATTTAAGCCATCTCCCCAAACAGAGGGCTTCCTGCACTTCTCCTCTCATAACTTGAAGCATCACTTATATTCATGAGTTTTGCTTCTGGATCTCTATCTTATGGTCCTCACCCCCCCCACCCCTGACCAACGTATTAGGACTTTCTATAAAAGCAGAGAAAAAAAGTCTGTTTCCTTCCCTCGTCCATCTCACTCAGAATCACCCTGGATTTTCTTATACTTTTACTTTTCTGTATGAATTTTAGAATCAACTTAAAGTTCTATTAATATCCTTTTAGGTATTTTGGGAAAGTGATTTGAATCTAAAGATCATATCATGTTAGAATGATTGACAGCTATATACTGGTAGATCTTTCTATCCATGAAAGATGGCATTTTAAAAAAAGTAAGCCTTATTTGAAATCATTTTTTAAAATCTATAGAAAATATTGTGATTTTAACGTAGCTTTCCTTATTGTTTAATGTCTTATACTAGTGGGGCACATTGGTGACCATAATAAACAAATATCAATACTTTGATTAATTAAAATCTTTTGTTTTCAGATTTCTTGAGTTTTTATCTAATGTTCCTTGCTAAACCCTTCATCATTTCTAATAATTCTTCCATATATTAACTTGATTTTTTATCAACAGTTATTTGACTCTGCAAATAATGGTAGTCTTAGTGTTTTCTTTGCAATCCCGCATCTCTATTTTTTTATGAGTTGTTCATAGGTTTTCGTGTTCCTCGGTTGGTATTTTTCAGATGATAAACATTGGTAAAAGAAGTGATTGGCAGCCTGACCTTTTCAATAAATATTTTTGTAGTTGAAGAGTGGACCACAAATACGCTTGATTTTTTTGTATTTCTTTATTTTTTATGATGGGTGATTGCTTGGATCGAGCAACCAGCTGCCAGCTCACCCGTCCTGCACCTAGGGCAAACGCAAACGCGGCTATCGTCTGCTTGAGCACACTAACCACCAGCATGCCCCAACAGCTCACATTTTTTTTTCTTTTTTTGTTCACGGGACTTGGGTACCAATGGCAATTGAACTAAGGCCCTGGCACTTGATCCACTTCGGCGCACCATCCCAGCCTTTTTGGTATTTTGTATTTATTGACGACAGAGGTGGTCCTCAGCTGGAGTTGCTAAGTGCCTGTGACCTTGACCCTACCGATGGGCTTTGGCTTTGAACTCATGATCCTCCTGCTCTCAGCCTCCCGAAGTGCGTGGGATTACAGGCGCGCGCCATACCAGCGCCCAGCTACACAGCTCACTTTTATATCTCTATGTTTTTTCCCAACTTCAAGGGGGCTGACTTTTTCTAAGATGCTCCACCTTATTAGGTTCATTTTTTGGCTGGGTATTTCTAGGTCTTTGTTGTTTGTTGTTGTTAATAAACATTCTTAGTATTTGGGTAAAGATGCCCAGTTTATCTTCTTAATTTAGAAAATGTCTTTGACAGAAAGGGGGGTTAACGTGCACGGTAAACTTTTGAAGTCTGGCACCCACGACAGAGGGGGTGAGGAAGCCTCATAGAGGCACCATCGTGAGCCTCCGCCAGCCTGATAGGTGGGCCGCACTCCGGCGAGCAGCCGCGCCAATGGGTCGGGACTTGGCTTGCAGGCCCGCCTTCCCCAGAAGCCCCCTGATGCCCCCCTCTCCACTCGGTGGAGTTCAGCCTGCTTCTGTCAACTTTGAGCCCCGAGGTTTCTCTAATCCAGTGAGAGCAGCTGCCATGCTTTTGGGGCATACAGGTGATGGGCTCTCCTGCTCTGAGACTCACTAAATGGTGCGATACCCGGAGCTTGGCAAACTGCGTCCTTTCCATTATTCATGGGCCTCTGGGATGTCTCTAGCTCGAGCCCAGTGTGAACGTGTGCTAGGTACAAGTTTCTGATAGTGTCATTTGAAGGCTCTGTGTGCGCGACGTAATCTTGGAGGTGCGGACTGAGGGGTGAAATTGCCTGTGTAAGATGTGGATTTGTTGAGTGCGGAGGACACCTTCTGCCAACATAGTATTTTCCCAAAGCTGGGTTGTTCCTGCTGCACTCCTCACCTCGGCGGGATGAGCCTCGGCCCCCTCCACATCTACGACTACCAAGACCTGCCCATTACGTCCGCTATTCGGACCTTCTGGTGGACGCCACTCGCGGCATTGCATGAGGGCTTTATTTCATCCCCTCTCTGGTCACTGATGGGGTGCAGCACGATCCCCGTGAGTTTCCGACCACTTAGGATGTTTGCTATCATGCAGGGCCCCAGGTCAAGGGCACCGCGCAACTCTGTGCCACCTGCACGCGCTCAGTATGTCTGACTGACTAGGACCCACGCATGCACCTAGGTCTCGGGGACCCAAGTGCCACGTGGATTCAAGCTCTTTCAACTGTGTGTGTCTTTTCTGCAGCATGACTGCAGTCTTCTGGGGACGGATACTCTCTAATGGCACCCGGACATGGTCAGACGTGGCCCTTCCTTCTTCTTCAGAAATGCTTCCCAAGTCTAATGCCGGCGTATAAGGTTCAGTTACTCAGAGGCCATGGAGATGTATCTTCTATGGTTTGGGTGCCAGCGTGTATTTGTTAACCAGAGATATTTCGTGCTAACATCCCTCTTTGGCCGACGTTTGCCTCGTGGCCAGGACACGCCCCGGGCCCCACTTCACCGTGGCTTGTGTCCCGCGAGCTACCTTGCTGTTTGTTCCCGCCCCTGGCTGGGCGTGTCTTCAGCTGTAAGTCAGAGCGACTGCATGGTCCTATGTGGGCTTGCCCCGTGATGTGCGGTTCGGTGCCACTGGGGTTCTTTGTCCAGGCCTGTGGCCGTTGTCACTGGTACAGCCTTTAATGCAGAGCTCCGTGCGCGCCGTGGCGCGGGGCCCGCTCCGGCCCTGCCCTCTAGCGAGGGCTCTTCTCTGCGAGTCTGCATCTTCACATGACCTCAGACCCAGGTGCGGGAATCTCTAGACACTCAAAATATTCTCTGGGAATTTTAATTTGGATCACATTAAATCCTATTTAACACTTAAAAAGGACTGTCATTTTTAGATTAACAAACTATGAGAATGTTTCTTTTTGTAAGCAGGACTTTTCTAAAAAATCATGGTTGTGGTTGCTTTTCAACTAGTGTCTGTGCCGACAGAACCAGTTAGTTTTGCGTTTTGCTTTTTTGTGATTGTAATCCAATGTGTTTGTGTGAAAGAAAATAAAACGTTTGGAGGTAATGTCAAAACTGCCCTCCGTTTACTCTATCTTATCAAAAGTTTCTACATGCCCTATTAAAAATTTTAATCTTCTCATAACACAGGTTAACCATCCCCCCCCACCCCCCCCCCCCCCCCTAATATCATTACCCACTGTGCTTTGTGTCACACTAACATAAAGGTGTATAACATCTCAAATTTCATTAGATTGATTTCCAGGTATTTGAGTTCATTGATGTTTATCGTAAAAGACATCATTTTTAAAATGTTTTTATTTTGTATTTTTTTGTTTCTGATATGCCAAAACAATATTGAATTTTTATTATTTGTTTTTTATTTATTCTTGCAATATTGATTTTATTTTATTCTAACAATTTGGACGCCTTTGGATTTCTAAAAAACACAAATTATGTCACCAGAAACCCAAAAACTTTTGTATCCTCCTTTTAAGCTCCTTTGGGCTCTCTCACTTATATTTTCTTTGCCGTATTGCACAGGCTGTAGACCCATTATGTGTGGTGACCGTGGATATGTGGGGCATGAGGGTCTTCCTCCTGCTCTGGCGGCAGATGGTGTCAGCGGGAGGCCGAGGGTCCCCCCCTTTGATAAGGGATGCCCCTCCCTCCATCTCCATCCTTGGCTTTGCTCGGCACTTTTTATTTTGTTTTCCCTTTTCTTTCTCTTTTTTCTTTTATTTTTCTTGGACATCAACCAATGTCTGAGCCTTTTCCACTGAATCTAGTTCAGAGGAGCAGATCAGCTTTCCTGGTGAACTAAGCCTTCCCAAAAATTACATAATAAATGTCTTCCTGCCTCTAATAATGCCTTTCATTAAGGTCTATTTTGGTTGCATACTCAGTCGGTCTTCACACAACATTTATCTGGTTAATATGTCGGGAGGAAAATGATTATATTTTCCATCTTTGAATGCACTCATACTTGTTTAGATCTGTTTTTATAAAATGTTTACATGTGGAGTTTTGCAATCTTAACTAAACTATAATCTTTGTGATATAGTTGGTGGTAATAGTTCACTTTATTTATTATTTTTGCTAACATATTCAATTATTTCCAATAATCACAGTTTTATATACTTCTGTCTACCACTTTATTTACATGGTTTTTATTTTTTTCTTTTTTTTTTTTTTTTATTTCTTCCTCTTTTTAAAACTGACAGAGTGTTTCCTGCACAGGATCAGGACTTCCGAGATTCTCTGAGCGGGCAGTACTCGCCGGATGAGCCGTGCGGGCGTTGATCCTTCCTTCCCCAGCACTTGCCCCCAGGGCCTGGTTCCCTGGCTGTTCTCACGTTTTTCCCCTTGGTCACAGTTCTCTCGCTGCTCTTTTGAAGAACAACAAAAACTTCCCCAAGTGCAAGGAGCCCTGTTTGGAGAGATGGACTTAAATGCGCCGAGGTTGACTGATGGGCCATGGACGTTTTGGGCATTGCTGCCTTCCGTAGTCTCACGCGGACTTGGCCTGGCGATCTCGTGGGAACTTGGCCCGGGATCTTCGAGAATTGAGTGACTATGTGGCTCCCGAGATTGAACTGAGCCGGTCGGTCATGTCAGCACCATTTCTTTTGTCCCGGTGTGTCGGCGTTGACTGGGGTGGTGTGTGTGTGCCTCGCGTGCTTTAGTCGTTGTTAGAGCCAGAGAGAGAAAAGTTATCAGAATAGCAAAGCTGTTTGCTCCAAACTCTTCTTCCCGCGGCTTCGTTGCCTCCATAGCGGCCATCGCTTCAGCGGCAACACCCAAGACACTTTGTTTAATTCGTGTGACGCCTCTCCCCCCACCTGCCCTTCTCTTGCTTCACCCACTGTAGCCCCGCCATCTCTCACCATCTCTGTCCCTGTGACCTCGGGAGGCAGAGCTTCTGAGGCCTCAGGGTCCCGAGACTGCACCACCCCCCGTCTCTGAGCCACTCTTCAGCTACTAGTGAAAAATCTATTTTCTAAATGTGAAGTTTTTTTGCTTCAATACTTTTGAAAACACCATGTTAACATCTTATGCATTCATCGACTGTTGTAGTAAAATTAAAGTAAAAAAAGGACAACGATGGAAATTTTAAAACTTACAAAGAGAAGGAACGACATCGCCTACAAAGAAAGCAGCGAGCGATGAGATCGTCGGTTCTCTCCCCCAACTCCGGTGCAGGGAGACTGTTTGCTCAGGGAATTTTCAGAATCCATCTGCTGATTAGTTCTCTCTCTCTCTCTTTTCCTGGTTTCCTTGTAATCGAACCGCATCGTCATTATTTGTCATCTTCTCTTTTCCATTTGAAATCGACGCTGCGACCCAGGTGACTGGGGGGAGCTTGCCCAGGGCTCAGAGGACGGGGCGTGGGCTTGCCTTGCAGTCGGAGCCTTCCAGTCAGTCACCAGGAGCTCCTGGGTCTGCGGGGAGCGACACGCTGGGGACAGCCCTAGACAAGGCCGTCAGCCCTTCTGTAGCCTGGAGGTAAGCATGGCCTCTGCGGTGTCTCTCAGCCCTGGGTCACCGTCAGCCCTTCTTAGCCCTGGAGGTAAGCTGGCACTCTGCGGTGTTGTCTCTCAGCCCTGCGGTCGTCAGCCCTTCTGTAGCCCTGGAGAGGTAAGCTGGACCTCTGCCGCCGTACTCTCAGCCCTGCAGGTCGTCAGCCCTTCTGTAGCCCTGGAGGTAAAGTACTGGCCTCTGCCGCGTCTCTCAAGCCCTGGGTCCGTCAGCCCTTCTGTAGCCCTGGGAAGGTAAGCTGCCTCTGCCGCGTCTCTCAGCCCTGGGTCTCAGGCCCTTCTGTAGCCCTGGCAGGTAAGCTGGCCTCTGCCGCGTCTCTCAGCCACCTGGGTCGTCATCCTGTAACCCTGGAGGTAAGCTGGCCTCTGCCGCGTCTCTCAGCCCTGGGGTCGTCATCCTGTAAGCCCCTGGAGGCTCGTAAGCTGCCTCGCGGTGTCTCTCAGCCCTGGGTTCTCTTGTCAGCCTTCTGTAGCCCTGGAGGTACGCTGGCCTCTGCCGCGTCTCTCAGCCCTGGGTTCTGTCAAGCCCTTCTGTAGCCCCTGGAGGTAAGCTGGCCTCTGCCGACATCTCTCAGCCCCCTGGGCTCGTCAGCCCTTTCTGTTATAGCCCTGAGAGGTAAGCTGGCCTCTGCCAGCCGTCTCCTCAGCCCTGGGTCGTCAGCCCTTCTGCTAGCCCTGGAGGTAAGCTGGCCTCTGCCGCGTCTCTCAGCCCTAGGGTCGTCAGCCCTTCTGTATAGCCCTGGAGGCTAAGCTGGAGCTCTGCCGCGTCTCTCAGCCCTGGGTCGTCATCCTGTAGCCCTGGAGGGTAAGCTGGCCCTCTGCCGCGTCTCTCAGCCCTGGGTCGAGTCAGCCCTTCTGTAGCCCTGGAGGTAAGCTGGCCTCTCCGCGGTCTCTCAGCCCCCTGGGTCGTCATCCTGTAAGCCCTGGAGCGGTAAGCCTGGCCTCTGCGGGCGTTCTCTCAGCCCTGGGTCCGGTCATCCTGTAGCCCTGGAGGTAAGCTGGCCCTCTGCGGCGTCTCTCAGGCCCTGGGTCGTCAGCCCTTCTGTAGCCCTGGAGGTTACTGGCCTCTGCTGGAGCGGTTCTCTCAGGCCGACCTGGGTCGTCAGCCCTTCTTAGCCCTGGAGAGTAAGCTGGCCTCTGCCAGCGTCTCTCAGCCCTGGGTCGTCATCCTGTAGCCCTGGAGGTAAGCTTGGCCTCTGCCGGCGCAATCTCAGTCAGCCTGGGTCGTCAGCCCTTTCTGTAGCCCTGGAGGTAAGCTGGCCTCCTGCCGCGTCTCTCAGACCCTGGGTCGTCATCCTGTACGCCCTGGAGGTCTAGCTGGGCCTCTGCCGCGTCTCTCAGCCACTGGGTCCGTCATCCTGTAGCACCTGGAGGTAAGCTGGCCTCTGCCGCGTCTCTCAGACCACGCACTGGGTCAGTCATCCTGTAGCCCTGAGAGGTAAAGCTGGCCTCTGCCCGCGTGTCTCTCAGCCCTGGGTCCGTCATCCTGTAGCCCTGGAGGTCAGCTGGCTCTATGCCGCGTCTCTCAGCCCCTGGGTCGACAGCCCTGGGTCGTTCATTCCTGTAGCCCTGGAGTCAGCTGGCCTCTGCAGCGTCTCTCAGCCCTGGGTCGTCATTCTGTAGCCCTGGAGGTAAGCTGGCCTCTGCCGCGTCTCTCAGCCGCTGGGTCGTCATCCTGTAGCCCTGGAGGTCAGCTGGCCTCTGCCAGCGGTCTCTCAGCCCGGGTCGGTCATCCTTCTGTAGCCCTGGAGGTAAGCTGGCCTCTGCCGCGTCTCTCTCAGCCCTTCTGTAGCCCTGAGCCCGTCAGCTGGCCTCTGCCGGCGTCTCCCCTCAGCCCTGGGCCGTCAAGCCCTTCTGTAGCCCTGGGAGGTCAGCCCCCCCTCTTGCCGCGTCTCTCAGCCCTGGGTCGTCAGCCCTTCTGTAGCCCTGGAGGGTAAGCTGCCTCTGCCATTGCGCGTCTCTCAGACCCTGGGCCCGTCAGCCCTTCTGTAGCCCTGGAGGTAAGCTGCCTCTGCCGGCGTCTCTCAGCCCTGGGGCCGTCATCCCTTCTGTAGCCCTGGAGGTAAGCTGGCCTCTGCGCGTCTCTCAGCCCTGGGTCGTCAGCCCTTCTGTAGCCCTGAGGTAAGCTGGCCTCTGCCGCGTCTCTCAGCCCTGGGCCCGTCAGCCCTTCTGTAGCCCTGGAGGTAAGAGGCGACTCTGCCGGCGTCTCTCAGCCTGGGCCGTCAGCCCTTCTGTAGCTCCTGGAGGTGAGCTGGCCTCTGCCGCGTCTCTCCAGCCCTGGGTTCGTCATTCGGTAGCCCTGAGGTAAGCTGGCCTCTGCCGCGTCTCTCAGCCCTGGGTCGTCAGCCCTTCTGTAGCCCTGGAGGTCAGCTGGCCTCTGCCGCGGCTCTCAGGCCCTGCGATCGTTCGGCCCTTCTGTAGCCCTGGAGGTGAGCTGGCCTCTGCCGCGTCTCTCAGTCCCTGGGTCGTCATCCTGTAGCCCTGGAGGTCAGCTAGGCCTCTGCCGCGTCTTCTCAGCCTTCAGTAGCCCTGGAGGTAAGCTGGCTGCTGCTGCGTCTCTCAGCCCTGGGCGCTCGGCCCTCTGTAGCCCTGGAGGTGAGCTGGCCTCTGCCGGCCAAGCGTCTCTCAGCCCTGGGGTCCGTCATCCTGTAGCCCTGGAGGTCAGCGGGCCTCTGCTTTTTACGGCGTCTCTCAGCCTGGGTTCGTCCTCCTGTAGCCCTGGAGGGTAAGCTGGCCTCTGCCGCCGTCCTCAGGCCTGGGTCGTCATCCCTGTAGTCCTGGAGGTGAGCTGGCCCTCTGCCGCGTCTCTCAGGCCCCTGGGTCGCCAATCCCGGTAGGCCCTGGAGGTCAGCTGCCTCTGCCGCGTCCTCTCAAGCCCTGGCCGTCATCCTGTAGCCCTGGAGGTGAGCTTGGCCTCTGGCGGCGTCTCCTCAGCCCTGGTTCGTCAGGCCCTGGGCCGACATCCTGTAGCCCTGGAGGTGAGCTGGCCTCTGCCGCGACTCTCAGCTCCTGGGCCGTCATCCTGTAGCCCCATGGAGGTCAGCCGGCCTCTGCACCGCGTCCTCTCAGATCCCTAGGGGTCGTCAACCTGTAGCCCTGGAGGTCAGCCGGCCTCTGCCGCGTCCTCTCATCCCTGGGTCGTTCATCACTGTAGCCCTGTGAAGGAGAGCCGGCCCTCTGCCGCGCGTCTCTCAGCACCCTGGGCCGATCATCCTGTAGCCCTGGAGGTGAGCCGGCCTCTGCCGCGTCTCTCAGCCCTGGGCCGGTCATCCTGTAAGCCCTGGTAGGTGAGCCTGCCTCTGCCCTGCGCGTCCTCTCCAGCCCTGGAGGTGAGCTGGCCTCCTGCCGCGTCCTCTCAGCTTCTCCCAGGAACGAGCTTCTGCCGCTTTCCTGAGCCCCAGGTGCCCGAGACGGAGTCCGTCAGGAGTGCCCGGGGACAGCACGTGAGAGGGGTGCCCAGAGAATCCACCAACCAGCTCCCTGGCCAGTGCTTCCAAAGCCAGTGAACGATGGGGGCCCCTCTGAGGGGCTTTCTCCAACCCTGCGCACTGTCCCTCCCTGTGCTTGCTGAGGCGTGGACCCTGGGTAGTGGGAACCAGACCCCTGGGCTGAGGAGGGCCCCACGATGATGACCGATAGCTGCAACCCTTGGGACGCTCGACCCTGGCCTCTGCCCACACTGCCACTTGGAGCTGTGTGGTCCCTGCACACCAGCGGCCGCCCGGGTCAATTCTGACTGTCCCCTCTGACAGGCCCCGGGCCTGACTGCCCTCCGCCTGCCCTTGGACCTGGTGTCCTGCTGCCAAGCCCTTGGCTCAAGGGCTGCCAGTCTCTATCCCCGCTGGTCTGCGTGCAGGTCACCTGGAATGCAAGTGCACCGCACACATCGTCCCCAAAGCGGCCCAGACAGCAGCGAGCCTTGGCCTTGAGTGACCCAGCTAGCTCTTCCTGGGAGTGGACCTTCTGGCGGGGGGAGGGCAGGAGCAAGATGTTGCAGGGAGCCTGTTGGGGGGACCGACAAAGGCCAGTGGGTGGACGGTGCTGCTCCCCTCAGGTGGTGGGGTCCATAGCAGTGACCTCCGGCATTGAGCGCGGCTCTTGCCTGAGCAGGTTCCCCGCAGCCAGCGGTGCAGTCCTGGTGTGTCGGGGCATCCGTTGCCCTCACATCAAACAAGGTGTAAGTTTGGGCTGAGCCAATTCTGAAGTTTTATATTTTGAACTGATCAAGTCGTGCGATCCCCAGACAGCCACACCTCAGCAGGTGTGTGGCAGCCCAGACCGCCCTCAGCTACCAGGGGCTGTCGTCACACACGTGAATGAGTGCAGGGTCCCCAGACGAGCCCAGGTCGCATTCTCGGGGTGCACCATGAGGCCCCAAGCCTCCCGTCCCTCCTCCGGGAGAAGGGGAGCCGGATGGCTTGTTCCCCTGCAGGGCCGCTTGGGGACCCCTGAGAGCGCACGGCAAAACGGCCGGGTGTCCCTGAGCGCTGGCGTCCCGCCACCCATCTCACCCTTGAATCATCACCTAAACTTTTGCTGCTGGTTTTATTCTCTCTTTCTGGGTCCACTTAGAAAACGTGTCACTTCCCAGCTATAAAATTTTACAATCTACCAACTGTACAGTATGGATTCTACTAATAAATAAAGGAGCACAGGTCCTCCCCAAGTGCCTTGAGACGAGGGAGCCTCCATCTCCACTTCTCCGCCCCCAGGCCTGCCCTCCCCCACAGTGCCTTCCTGGAGGGGCCGACTCGGCCCTCGGCAGATAAACCTGTCCCCCGGCGGGCGAGTCACAGTGAGAGAGGCCAGCCAGGAACCAACCGTGTGGCTGCGGAGCTACCCGCACAGGCAACAAGGCCAAACGACCCTGGAACCCAGAAATGCCCTGAAAATTCTGGGATTCCCGGCAGCCCACCTTCACACCAGCATGCGTGTTGAGGCCTGCAATCGCGAGCCCCAGCGCCGCGTTGAACGCGATGTGAGCGGAGACAGGATCACATGCAGGAGGATGACAGCGTCAGGCGGCCCACTATGCGCCTGCAGCAGGACCCGGCACCCCTCTGTCTGCCAGGCTCCACTGGACCGCTGGGACAGCGCAGTAGGGACGCAGGCAGGGGCCTTTCCCCGGGCTGGCTCTGGCCCTCAGGCTCCTTCTTCAGGAAGCTGAGCTCACCCCAGCGCACGTCAGCTCACAGACGGCTCCCGAGCTCCTGCCGGTGTCAGGAAGGCTAGGAGGCCACGGCGGATGGAAGAAAGCCAGGAGTCCCGGGCTCGTGACCTCCAACGAAATCTCACAACTAGTGAAGAGCCCGGACCTCCGAGCCATGGTGGCAGCTGAGGTGAGGAAGGAGCAGCAGAGGTGGGCAGAGCATGGCGCCAGGGGGCTTGGACCCTCCGAAGCCACTGTGCACGCCCGGGCCTCCCAGCCGGCCTCCTGAGAGACGACTAGAGGAGAAGACCTCAGAAGCAGGAGGGCGTGGACCCCGCTGGTGTCCTGGGGGAGACTGGCAGGCCAGCGGGGCACAGGAGGCACTGCGTCCCCCAAGGTGGCATGCGCAGCGTGCTGCCCGAGACCCTGGGGAGAGGTGAGTGAGAGACCGAGGGAGACTCAGCCAGGTCCCCAGTGCCCTCCCGGAGCGCCTCCGGGTGCCGCCGTTGGCAGCCGCCGTGTGCTGAGAGGCAGGCTGAAGGAGCAGTGGCCTCGAGAGCCCCGGTTGCCTGTTTGCTTCGTCGACTCAGAGCTCCACCCTAGACGTGCGATTTTCAACTCTTCCCTCCTTCCGGATCTTAAGATAGAGGTAAGCCCAGGTCCACGTATGACAGATGACGGTCCTGAGGTTCCGGAGGTCAAGCTAGCCCGGGAATGAGCTGTGGTGGACACCTGGTTGACAAGGTGGCTGGCAGGGAGGCCGAGACGAGCCTGCTCCCTGAAATACCCCTCCACGGGTTTCCGGCTCGGTGAGGCGTGGTCAGCTGCTCGAGCCTCCGTCTGCCTCTGGGCCTTAGTCCTTTAGACGCAGAATTCACGGGGGGGCTGTTGGAGGGCACAGATAAGATGGCGTGTGCAGAGGCATAGGAACCCATGTCTCCCAGCAGAGAGGGAGCTGGCACAGGGCTTCTGGGAACAAGAGCGTTTCCCCACCTGGGATCTCTCCGTCCTTCTCCACACAGGGCGTAGGCTGCCGAGCACTGCTCCGCCCATGGGGCAGGAGCCCAGGCAGGAAGGGCGCTCTGTGCATTCAGGGGTGCAGAGCCTCCCAGCCATCGGCCACCTTCCCCGCAGTGGACAGAGGGAAGGGCCACAGGCCTTCTCTCACAGTCCCTCTCACGGCAGCTGGAGTGCCCCGACTCTGATTTTTAGTTCATGTTCATCGAATATTTAGATGAAAACGTTTTGGATTCCAGGCAGGAGGCTGTGCCTCCCATGCAGAAGGCCCACACCTCCCCCAGGTGCTTTTGTGAAAAACTACATTTCCCAGGATCCTCAGCCTGGCCAGCGAAACATTGGCCAGCAGGTGCCCTGGCCACTAACTACCGTCCTGAACCTCCGGCAACTCTATAGGGCCAAGGACTCACTCAGGGGGTATGCCTGGACCACCAGTTTTGCCTATTTAAGCCTCCCCCGGAACTGAAATCTGCTCTCTGATTCGCGCCTGCCCCCTGTTTCCTGTCCCTGTCCCTCCCTGTTTCCCCTTACCCTTCCCTGCCGCTCGCAATGCCATTTTGTCCCGCTACCGACGGCCATGGTGGGCACCCCAAATAAACCATCTCCCTTGTCCAGCACGGCGGTTACCGGGGTAACTTCTTGTCCTAGGCACAAATTCTAAACAAAAAGTAGCACCGTCAAATCTGGCGTTCCAGGGTTAAGGTTAATTAAATAACCCCATTGATTTTAAATGATTATAAAGTAAAGCATTAGTAATAATAGATTTGGATGTGTGGGGATAGTGGAGGATCTGAGTGAAGGGAGTGTTGTGGGGAAAGACTGAAGATGACCCTTAGAGCTTTGGCGTGGGGGCCGCGGCCGGGACCGGTTGCTGTCCTCAGACATGAACTAAACGTCCTTGCGCCCAAGAGGTGACAGTGGAGGTAACCTCGTGCGAGAAGGAATGGTGTGCTCCAGCCCTGGGAACTCACCAAGCTCGAGAGGGCCTCCGGGCAATCACCAGGTGGAAGGGCCCCCAGAGGTGGCCATGGGTGTAGGCCCTGGAGTGCGGGTGGGCGTGTGCTAGTCAAGTGGAAGAGGATGGGCCAGTCAACCGATGGTCCAGGGAGGCCAGGATGAAAGGGGTTTCCTTCCAAATAGAAAAGAAGAAAAGGTCTAAGTAGGGACGGTAGGCCCACGTGGACGTCACAGGGCAGACTGGATGAGGCAGCTGAGGAGAGGCGTAGAAGAGACCTAGGAGCCCGAGGCCCCAGAGAAGCAGGAGGCAGGGGGCTCTCTGCCTGGCAGGAGCCGTTACAGGTAGGACCGAGGGTGCCTCACGTGGGCA
Source organism: Tamias sibiricus (assembly GCA_025594165.1). Taxonomy (NCBI): domain Eukaryota; kingdom Metazoa; phylum Chordata; class Mammalia; order Rodentia; family Sciuridae; genus Tamias; species Tamias sibiricus. Next base: position 13,953 of record JAKELJ010000505.1, read on the forward strand.
AGAGGGTGAGTGGGCCGGGGAGGAGAGGACCCTAGCAGAGACTGCCTCTGGAAGCTTCCCTCTGACGCACTCAGGATGAGCCATCATCCTGGCATAGGGTCAACAGGCACCACCCTGGCTTCCTATTCCCATTTTGTTTTTTTCACTGTGTCAAACGGACCCTCAGACACCTTCACAGTGGGGGAAGCCGTAGGGAAGACAGAGGGCGGCCTCCCGGCCCTGGGGAGAAGCAGAGACCCCTCCCTGGGCGTAGGCTGGACTCCTGGAAAGAAGGTGCCTTGGTAGGCAAAGGGAGGGAGACGCAAGGAGGTCCTTTATGTCCCTGGCTGGCCCCTAGGGTTCCCCTTCAATGTCCCCCAACTAAGCGTCCAGAAACCCCGTTGAGTTGACCAGCCAGCCTCTCCATGCGTGTGGTCAGCGTCACAACGGTCCCCCACCGTGCAGACGTTCACCTTCAGGAGGATGTTTTGGACTGTCCTGTCTTATTGAGCCCGCAGTGGACAAACGAGCTGCTTAATCAAAGCCCAGGGCCAAAGGGACGCCTCTCACCTGGCTGTGTGGGCGTGGGGTCCCTTTCTGGCCCTTTTTTGTGTTTTTTTGTTGTGTGTGTGTTTTTTTTTTTCCAGTTCAAGGCACACACCAGGCTGCGGTTTTTCCCTCGGTGCCCGTGGAGGGGTCCACAGGTGGTCCGGTCTCCCTGGCCTTGTCTGTGTGGACACTCGATCTGTCCCCCCGCCATCCTCCGTACAGCTGGAGGCGTGGGCGGAGGTGGGCTTTGCTGGCCTCGTGGCCGGCTGCTGGGTTTCTCCCTGCTCCAGCTTCTCTTCCTCCCAGAGGTGCAGCCGTCCCGCGGCGCCGCAGAGACCCGGTGAGTGAGCGTGGAAGCCCGGAGCCAGTCTTGGAAAGGGAAGAGCCGACGCTGCAAGACTAGCGGCGCTATCGCCTCCAGGCGAGCCCGGGCCACCCTCCTCACCCTAGGCACACCCAGGAGAGGACGTCGAATTGAGGTGCTGGCACCCCGACCCAAACCTCAGAGCCCCTCCAGCCCTGGGGACCATGATTGGCAGGGATGAGGAGTCTGGGGTTCACCTGCTAGATGGGACAGAACAGTGGAAATCACCTGTTCAGTGTGGGGCACGTTTAGCACCAAAGAAGGTGCAGTTTGTCTGAACCGGCCCTAACTCGCGTTGCGGGACACATTGCATTTAGAGGCAGAGCAGCCGACACCACGTGGAGTGGCGGGCCGAGTACTCTGCTCCAGAGCCCGGGGACAAGGGACAGACGCGTAGGCTGCCCGAATGGCTGAATGTGCCGTGCTCCGGCTAGACCCGACCGCACTCGCAGATCGCTCCATGTCACAGTAATTGCCCAGCAACCTGCCAGCCGACAGGCCCTGCCACCTGCCGTTCCAGGCCATCGCACAGGCTCTGCAAGCAACGCTCGGTGGGACCAACTGGGAACAGGAGGCCATTGGAGTCCAGGTGCTGCTGAGAGCCAGGCAGAGGTAGCGTCCGGATGGGGGGACCCTCCTGCCCCCCCCTGCCTGACCCCCATCCCCCTCCTGCCTGTCCCCCCTCCCCCTCCCACTGCATGCCCCTCCCCCCTATTTACGTTACGCCCCCTCCCCCTCCTGCCCGTCCCCCTCCACCTCCTGCCTGGTCCCCTCCCACTCCTACGACCCCTGCAATGCCCCTCCCCCTTCACACCTCCTCCTCCGCTCCTGCCTGTCCTCCCTCCCCCTTCCTGCCTGTCCCCCTCCCCCTCCCTGCCTGTCCCCTCCTCCTCCTCCTGCCTGTCCCCCTCCCCCTCACTGCAGTGCCCCTCCCCCTTTACGCCCCCTCCCCCTCCTGCCCGTGCCGCCCTCCACCTCCTGCCTGTCCCCCGTCCCACTCCTGCAATGCCCTTCCCCCTTCACACCTCCTCCCCCTTTACGGCCCCCTAACCCCCTCCTGCCTTGTCCCCTCCCACTCCTGCATGCCCTTCCCCCTTCACACCTTCCTCCCCCTCCTGCCGTCACCCCTCCCACTCTCTGCAATGCCCTTCCCCCTTCATAGCCCCCTCCCCCTCCCCCTCCTGCTGTCCTCCTCCCCCTCCTGCCTGACCCCCCCACCTCCCTGCCTGTCCCCTCCCACTCCCTGCATCGCCCTTTCCCCCTTCATTGCCCCCTTCCCCCTCCTACCTGTCCTGCCTCCCCCTCCTGCCTGTCCCCCTCCCAACTCCTGCATACCCCTACCCCCCGCCCCGCCTGTTCCCTCCCCCCGCCCCGCCCTTCTCGCCGCCCTCCCCCTCCTGCCGTTGCCCCCCCTTCTACCCCTCCCACCCCCCACCTCCCCCCTCTAACCCGCATCATCACTGCCCTAATGAGTTACCCTGGCACTAAGCGTGAGTGTCAGTGGTGGTCACAGAGTGGGCCTGGCACGTGCAGGGTGGCAAGGTGGCAGGGTGCAGGCAGGGCTGGCTCTGGTGACTGAGCAGAGGGGAGACAGAGAGCGGGGCTCCGAGCAGTAGGACTTCTTACCAGCGGACGGGAGAGACACAGGCATTGCTTGGGAAGGTCACCTGACTGGCCACCGCGCCTTCGCCATTTGGAACCAACCCAGGCAAGCACTCGGAGTCGCCCTGGAGAAGCTTCCAGAAGACATGAAGGGCACCTGTGGGGCACGAACCCGTGTGAAGCGGCACCAGGCTTCGGCAGCGTCGTTTGACGGGAGGGCTGGGACTCCAGCCAGGGCGGGGATTGAGAAGTCCTCCGAGCGGGCTGCGGAAACCAGGGGGCTGGAGAGGAGACCCAGGTCAGAGGGACTGAGGGGCTCCCGCCCCTCCCGGCACCCCGGGGGCAGAGCAGAGTGCACTTCCCACCTGTATGATCATCTTCCCGCTGCCAGGTGGAGTTTTCACAGTCCCAGCCCCATCCCGCCAAGAGGGACCCCCCCTCCCCCCACCCCCGGTGTCCATGTACCCCCTCGTGAGAATCAGGCCAGGCGAGAGCTGGGGTGAGCGGAGGGAGGGCTGGCCAGCACCGCGGCTCTCGCGGAGCCTGTTCTCGGGCGCTTGGTCCTAGATCCCCACCTCCAGCAGCTACGCAGCCCCCGTGCTGGTATCCCGGGATGCTCTGCGAGCCGGAGGGCGAGGGGGGCCAGGCTGTGCCCTCTGCCCCGGTCACAGGCGCAGACCACGCCTGGGCGGGAGAAAGCGGCTGGACGACGCAGACGCAGGCCCCGAGGGCCTTGGAGGGCTCACGGAGGCTCAGGCCTGTTTTTTGAAGGTGCTCAACCAACCCTGGCCTTTCAGTGCAAAGCAGAAAGAAGGCAGGCCCGTGGCTCAGCAGAAGCTCTGTGGCTCCCAATCGCCAGGGGCCGCCACGCTGTGCTTCGAGGTGGCCGCGCCGTCAGGCCCAGGGGGGGAAGGAGACTCTTTGTGCTGGACATGACCCACCAGAGGACGAAGGGCTGATCCTGGGAGGACTAAAGATGCCTAGACTTGCTGGCCAAGACAGGGCTCACCTCCCAGGAGAGCATAGTCCAGGCCCGAGGAGACCACCATGCACAGGGTCTCCAGGCCACGGCAGCTGGACCTTCGAGAAACAGTGGGAGGATCTGGTTGGGAGAGGAGGCGGTAGAGAGAGACCATGTCCAGAGGCCTGGGGGCCGCGTGGGGGCTTTGGCTGGGTCTCACGGGAACAGGGTCACTGAAGGGTTTAGAGGAAGGCAGGCCTTGGGCAGAGCCATGGGGCCTTCCTTTGAGTTTTTCTTGCCAAAAGTATGCAAGGCAGCAGAGACCCTCTCAATGGGATTTTAAAAATCATGCCTTCTGCTGAGCATCAACAGGCCTCCATTGTGAGTGAACTGGGGAGTAGATGAAATGAACCCCAGCAGCAAGAAGTGTGATGGGGAAACCACCGATCTGCAGACGCGGGACCTGGGCCCCTGTCCACGCGGCACTTCCTCTGTCCAGGTCATGTGAGACACGGGCGTTTGTGCATGGGTGTAGGAGGCTGGCGGGGGGGCTCCCGTTGCTCCGAAGCAGAGGGACGGAGGCGGGAAACAGCAGGGCGGGAAGAGAAGGAGAACCCTTGGCCCCACATCTGGCTGCCCACCGAGCGGCCGGTCCCCCAGCTCTGCTCAGCTCCGTCCACACTCACCGTTGGGTGGCTCATTGATCCGTGCATCAGAGAAACTCCCAGAATGGAGGGCACCCTGGGGGTCAAGAACCAAGAACAGGAGGCAAGCCAGGATAAGAACCTGCCCTGGGGTTGCCTGGCCACGAATGGGGCCCTCCAGTGTCTCATGTCCCTTGCTTTCTTTCTGGGTGACAACAGGAAGTGGGCTCAGCAACAGAGATGGTAACCGAAGCGAAAAACGTCAAGCGAGTGAAGTGCTTCCTCGCACGGACAAATGATCCACATGGGGGTGGGGGGCAAAGTTAGTTTATTGTATTTGCTCAAAAAAAATTACTAAGCACCATCTCGTTTTTGGAATCTGTGTTGTCTGTGATTCCATCCGATCTCGTGTCTCGCTGGTGCAAGTACAATTTCAATGTTGATGTATTGTTTGCCTTCATCTTAAATTTGAACTTGATGAAAAATGTGAGTTCCTCCAACTTCATTCCTCCCTATTTCTAGGATTGCTGTGCCCGTTTTGGGCTTCTTTCATATTCATAGGAATTTTAGCGATCAACTAAATTTCTACATAAAAGGCATTTGGGATTTTGATAGGGATTATGCTAAACTCATTTATCAATTTGGGGAGTGCGCCAGCCTAAACAATATTAATTTTTCAGATCCATGATCTAGGGATATTTTTCTATTTGTCTAAGTGTCGGTTAAGTCTTTTCAAGAGTGTTTTGTACTTTTCAATGCTCATTTTAAATGGCCTTTTTCTATTTTTTTGTTTACTGGTTTTGGGTTTGTTGCAAATGTAATAGAAACAATGATTACCCCGCAGCGCGCTGCCACCATTTCCTGGGCCCACTCACTTCAGCAGTGTGGAGGGTTCTTCAGCAAGTTTTCTCTGCAAGATCCAACGGCGTCCGTGATATAGAAATAGCTTTGGATTTACTTCCCATTCCAATCTGGGAGGATTAGAATTGCTTTTTTTCTTTGCCTAAGTTGCCTCACGGCGATCCTCCAGTAAAACATCAGCTGACCAAACAGTCCGAGAGGAGACATATACGCGTCTGGTCGCTCTGGGGAAGTCGATCCTAGTCGTCCTCTGGGTGGAAGTGGGACAGTTGGCCTGGGAGTCCTTGGTCCATGTCACATCAGATTGGGGGGACGATGCTCCCTGGTCACGGTGCCCTGAGTGGTCATGGAAGTGTGCTGCAGCCTTTTCCTTGCTGAGATCTCCACTGTAGGCTTTTTTCTTTTCGTAATTGATGTGGTGCAATGACCTTGACTTCCCCAATGTCCACCTAGTCCCCCACCGAAAACCCCATCAGGCCGGTGGCATCTTAGAAAGTCCGCTTGGGAACCGGGTGTGGCTGGACTGGGTTGGCCAGCAATTTTCACTGGGGGTGTTTCCCCCTGTGTTCGCATGAGGAATCGGGGGATGGCATGTTTACTGGCGAATGAGCTGTCCTGGTTGATAGCATGTGGCCATAGCTTATGGTCCTTTGTCCTTTGTGCCCAGTACCCCAGGATCCATTAGGGAAACGATAGCTTTGACTTTTCATTTCCCTTTTTTGTTTTTTCCCCTCTGTATGTCACTAGCCTTTTCTGTTTTCTTTATGTGATTCATACTTTCTCTTTTTTTAATGAGAATTCTATAGTTATTAAAAAGACATAAGACACAATGTAACAACTCTGGAAGGCAGACTGCCCTAATCCCCTAGGTATTTTGTGTTCTTCCTTGCCCAGCATGTTTGCTCAGTGGCTTTCCCTGAATGAATTCCTGCGGCAACCTGATTGTCTTTGATGTGTGTGGGCACTCTGCAATCTGTCCTTGGATTTTTTCGGCTGTCAGTGAAGGACTGAGCACGTCTTCCACGCAACGCACAGGTCCCCAGGGTTGCCGAGGGCTTCTGCCTGTCTCTGAGGAGCACTCCAGGGGCTCTGACGAAGTCGGTCTGCAACTCTGCCCCAGCCTTCACGTCCTGCTTTCAGAGCCTGAAGGTCCAGTCAAGGGGAGAGATCGGACCAATCCTCAGAGGTGGGCACAGCCTGCACGTGTGTGGCCTTCTAGGTCACTTAGGAAATAGTTGTTCCTACCAGGGTTGTTTATCGGAGCTCACTGTGGACAATCCCATCCCCCTCTTGTACAGTGTCCATTCCGGACCTCCATTGCTATTCCTCCAGCAGGTGTCCCCGACTCAGGACTGCGCTGAGCTGTGTTCGCGGAGGATTTGATCTTGGCAGCACGCGTTGGGGGCGCAGCTTTCCGCCATCGCACTGGGTGAGTCTGAATGGAGACGAAACGGGGCCACGGCGTTGGGAGCTTCAGGTGAGCTGCCCGCGCTCAGGTGGTGGCGGCTCGCTTTCTGAAGAGCTCTCCAGCTCGTTCTGACCTTTACCCGGGCCGCTCCTCGGCTGCTGGGGTGACACACCCACAGGTGGTCCGTGGCAGGAGCCCCTGATTTAAGGAGACCAGCTAAAGATTGGCGGTTAGGCTGTGAGCCATAAGCATTGCCGACCTTCCATGGTCTCGGCGAGAACTTGGGCCCGTGGACATTGTGGATCGGGTCGGTGCTCAGTATTTTTGTGTGGTGTGTGGTGGGTGGTTTTGGAGGAGTGTGGATTGCGTGTAAGAAGTTGTTGTATTGGAGGCCGGGAGAGAGAATTTTGCAGAATAAAGAACCTTTCGTTTCAGGTCCGCTCTCCTGAATACTTATTCCCCGTGGCGTTGTTGCTCCCCAAGCGGCCATGGCTTCAGGCCGCGACGGTCCCCAGGCTTGCTCGTTTTCTGCCCTGTGGTTGTTGGAGGTGTTTTATGGTCAGCTGCACTGGGCCACAGATGCTCGGACATCCATTCACAGATGATTGCTAGCAGATCGCGTGTCTGCGTGAGGCTGTTTCTGGAAGAAATGAGCCTGCGAGTGGGTAGACTGAGTGAGGCAGACGCCACTAGAGCATGTGGGTGGCCTCTGTCGCACTTTAGGAGGACCAAAACAGAACACTGTACACCGAGCGGGTCTTTGGTCTTTTCCATCTTTGGGGTCAAGCCTAAAAGTTGGACCTCCTTGCGTTTTGAGCCCTGAGGCTTTCAAGCGGGGACATGACACCAACCAGCTGCCTGGCCTCCAGACCTGGCACCGCCGCAGAGAGAAGACTCGGCCTTCACTCAGCCTCTGGTCACCTGAGCCTTTCACGAGGAACATGGAAATAGGTAGTGTGACGTGCACCTGCTCTCATTTCTGCTTTCTGGAAAAACCTGTGACCAATACCTTCATGGAACTGCGTGGTGTTGGATTTCTCAGGCATGCCCTGGAGCTAGGTGCAGAGGGAGGAGGGGGCAGTGAGCCAGTGAGTGCAGCGTAGCTTGCGTGCTTGTTACTGAGGATCCCAGCCAATTCCCTTGAACAACAGAGTGCTTCCTGGGCCGGGTTGTGGCTGCCTCACCGCAAGCAGGCTCGGGGACAGATACCAGCTGGCTTTGTGCTCTCCTTAACCTTACAGGGTGCAGGGTTTTTCAGGAGGAGCCCCTCAGATTCCTGTTTCTTTATTCCTGCCCTTTCTGTTACCTGCCTGGCTGTCTGAGGACAACGCGCAGTCGGGTGGTGAGCTCCTGACCGTAGTGACGCAGAGGAGCAAATGCAGGTCTCAAAGGGCAGAGAGGAGCAGGCCGCTGCCTGGAGGCGGCGGTGGACCAGCAGAGTGGAGGCAGCAGTCCTCTGCCCCAGGTTAGTGAGTGGGAGGGGACCACCCTTGAGACTGGGCTGGCCCAGGGAATGAACAGAAGGACCGTGCTGCTGGGCCAGCCTGCTTGGCCAGGCCCCATTGAGGCCAGGAAGCCTATGGCCCCTCTTCAGCTGGTTGAGGACGCAGCCTGTGGGTGGCACGATGCCACCGGGTGGAGGGACGGTGCCCCCAGCAGCCTGCCAGGAAGGCGGCGCAAGCAGTGCAGGGAGGTGCTCGGCCAGGACCGGGGGCTGAGCCGAGGCAGGGCGTGCCCTTGTGGGCAAGGTCGCACTCCCACCCCGGGCCCCGAGGAGGCGGAGGCGCAGGCTGCTTGAGGTACCTGGGTAAGGCCTGCGGGACGCCAGCCTCAGCAGCAGGTGAGCGAAGGCCCCGGAGACAGCAGTGAGGGAGGGCAGGAAACGCGGGGTGGCGGTGCCCGCCTGCCAGGGACCCGGCGATGGCCGCCCCGAAAGGAGAGTGTGGGCAGGCTTGTGCTCCGCGGGCATGTGACCCCCGCGCCAGCTGCGCGCACCCCAGACCTTCCCGGTGGCCCTCGGGAAGGCCGCTCTTGGTTTCCTCCACAGGGGGATGACCCTTCACCGTTGGAACAGCTTGGGGACAGGTTATCAGGCAGACACAGGCACGTGCTGATTTTGTTGGGTGGAAGGTTCTGGTATCGCGGCACTTCAGCTGCCCTAATCCGACGTCCGTGAGGTCCGTGGGGCAGCAAGCGGCCCTCAAGACCGCCGACGGGCGGTGGGCCCTCGGACGGGTCTTTCGCCCAGCCACCTTTCTGATGAGCGGCCCGGTGCTGTCCCTTACAGAAGCAGAGGCAGGTGTTGGGCCAGCGTGAGGAAACCAGAAAGGATAGGATAAAGAAAACGAGTCACAGCCCGGTCCTCCCCCACCCAGTACACTCGGCTTCTCTCTGCCGCAGGAGGCCATCGGCCATCCCAGGAATCTCCTGACCTGGTTCACGTTCTTGCTTCCTCGCGCAGCTCAGCGCCCGGGCACTGTGGAGGGTGCGGGGCCGTGGGTGCAGAGCAGGACGCGGGGACCTCCCCACGAGGGCCCCGTGAGATGGTGCCCGGGGGCTGGTTGCAGCCCGCGGTTTTGGCAGTGTCCCCTGTGGCCTTGGCCGGGGAGGGTCCTGGGATGAGTGCGGCCTGAGTACAGGCACGAGGACGCGGGGCAGGGGGAGGGGCCGGCGCGCAGGGGCAGCCTGTGCCTCGCCTCTCTGTGGCCGAGCAGGAGGGTCCCTGCAGAGCCCAGGATGGCGGCCTGACTGGCCCCTGGCACAGGGCCTGAGCGGCCTCGCTCCTGAAGAGCGCCCTGGTGCACCGAGGCCGGTGCACTGCCTGGCCCCCAGGGGAACCGCCGAGCCACGGTCCACGCCAGCCCTTGTGGGCTCTCTGTGGCTCTGTGCCTTTCTCAGGCCCCCACAAAACGAACGCCCGTAGCCAGAGCCGACGCGTGTGGGAGCGGCAGCCGAGGAGACTATGGGTAAGACGCCCTTTGAAGACCTGAGGGGGACGAGGGGACCCCCACGTGGACGTCCAGCTGGCTCACGGCTTCTGCCCTAAAGCGGAATGGGGCCGCTGCGCCCGCATCAACCTGCCAGTGTCACAGGAGGAGGCTAGGACTGGTGGCTATCCCAGATGCCACAGTGTCCTCTAGGCTCCCCAGGTGGCTGGCTGTCCTTGTCTGAGCAGCAGAGGGTTTGAGAACTGGGGTCCCCAGCCACCTGTGGCCCTGTTCTGTGCGCTGGCCGGAATCGGCTTGGACCCGGGCCAGCCCCATTCAGGGTTCCACATCACACCATCTCCCCAGCAGAACACTGCTCAAAAACCCCCAAGGCCTCAGGGACGCGGTCCTCTTGGCCAGCCCTGGGGGGGGGCGTGTGAGGTGGCTGCGTGATACTTAGCTGGAAGGTGGGCCATTTTGGCCAGCAGGGAGGTGCCCCCCCGTCGGCAGCGCACAGCTGTCCAATGAGCGAGAGGACTCTCGGTTTTCTGCGCCCCCTGTGGCGGCCGATGGAGCTGGCCCCTGTAGGCCGTCCTGCCAGCAGGGTTCACTCGGCAGTGTTAGTGCCAACCCAGGGCCGACGGCATGCACAGTGACGGCCCTCCCCTGCGGATCCACCCCCCACCAGAATCCCTGCATCCTTTGCTGCGTCCCCCCCCACATGCTTCCTGGCCTTAGCAGACGGGGCACACCCCCTCCACGCTCTCGTACCGTGTGCTGGTGACCGCGGCTCGCCTGGCGGGTGGAGCTGGCCTGTGGCCCGCGGGTCGAGCAATGCCGGACGGTGCGGCTCATCCTGCCGAATGCCTGGGGCCTCATGCCGTTGCTGCCCTCATCAAAGGTGAAAACACCCCTCTTGATCTTTTCTGCCCCTTTTAAAAGCTGCAAAAGAAGAGCCTTCTCCTCACAGACCACAAGGGCCAGACCCCGCCAGTCAGGCCACACTGGGCCACACACCCAGCCATCGGGTGTTTGACCCCGCCTAAACAGGATCCCACGTGAAGAGGCATGAACGACTCGGCCAGTCGGCCTCTAACAGCACAGTGACCCGCAGTGACCGCCGGGGCTCAGTCCCCAGACATGGAGACAGCCATACAACAAGGGAGAGGTGGGGCTCCACCCGGGCCTGGCCCCCTCCTCAGTAGTTCCGGCTCACGCAGGGCATTGCGCGAGCAGAGGCCCGCACAGTCCACGGGAGCTGAGGGGTCTGCAGCGCACTTGCTGGAAGGGCTCTGTGCACCCGCACGAGCCTCCGGGGATGCAGCAAAGGGAGAAGCTGGGCGATTCCACGGATGTGTGGCGGGAAGACTTGCCTAAACAAAGCCAGGGGACACGTGGCAGGCAGGCCCGCAGGCTGGCTGAGGGCAGGCCTGAGGCCGCGGGTGGAGGCGCTTTGTGACGTCCAAAGCTCCTGTCATCAAAAGCAGTGGGAACGCGCTGAGAGGAGGCTGGTGGTCAGCGAGGCAAGGACTGCCGGCCCAGGGCCTGCTGTTCATACCATGGGACCGATGTCCAGGCAGAGGAGGTCTCCGGTGGCCTGTCCTGTCCTTGCCGTGTCCCCATCTTACAATT
>JAKELJ010000506.1:0-24781 GCA_025594165.1 Tamias sibiricus
GAGATGAACAGGGATAAATCTACATACAAACCCTAAATAGCCTTCAAGAATAACAACTCACTATCTCTAGTTATGGAAAAAAGAAAATAAGTTATTTTTTAATATATACACCAGGGATATGAGACAAAACAACTATTCAGCGACAAACACACACACATCTACACACACACAAACACACACAAACACACACACGCTACACCAAAATACCACAGTCCCCGCAAACCACAAACAGGAACGTATCTTCCAGTAGAAGGACCTACCACAATACCAACTTTGTTATCTGAATTGGGGAGTCAGACTATGATCAAGTGAAGTAGACTATGCTGTCCTCAATACTGGACTCCTTGGTCAAACCCCCCACGTTCTACACATAACCCCAGTATGGATCCAGTAACCTTCCTTCTCAGGAAATGGCCTCTCCCACATGTGCAATGGGGTGTCTTTTTTGCCCATCCAAACCATCAGTAGTGGCATAGAAATTATTGACTCTGGGACTTTGTAGTGACGTCCCAATACAAGGGTAAGCAGACAAGTGGGACTGTGGCTGCCCCCTCTATGCATAGTTACCTGGATTTCCATGTTGAGAGAGTACCGTCAACAAGGAAGTGCGGTGAGCTGACTTCCTTGAAGGAAGGGAGATGAGGTCAACGTTCCTTGAAATCACTGTCCCAATATCCCAACAGTGGTTTCCAAGGGTCGCATGAGAGTTAGGCTGCACCTAATTGCCAGAGAATTTTTCACCATGGACCAAGTTATACCACTGAACACTGCGTTCAGGTATCCACACAGGCCTGGTTTTTTCCATCTTCCATGGGATGAGAAGACAAAGCTTGATTCAGGACTCATCCCGCTCATGGGATATGTTTTTGGTCCCCAGAAGATAACCTTCGCCTCTCAGGGCCTACACAGAATGCCTACCCTTAATATTCTTCAGTGAAAGATTCTGACACTCGACCTTTGAGGCCTTTCCAGCCGGCTAGATCCTCCACAAGCCTGAATGACCAATACAACCGATACGCATGCACTTATGAGAAATTTTTTAGGTAATGGAGTTTGAAGTAAGGATGAACATGATATTTATATTTGGGTGAGAAATGATTCTCGAGGAAGAATGTTGGTATTGTGATACAGGAACATTTGTAAGAATGTGTTGGTGAAAATTTTCCATTGAAACATAAAAATTTGTAAGGGATGAAACATAGAAGGCCATAGGATAGTAATTAGGAAATTTTTTATTATCCAACATTAATGTTCAATGATTTATTAACTATTATTCAACGTATTAATGGACAAGTTAAATATGTGTTAATTAGGGGAAGCACGCATGGATCCTATCAATCAACATACGTTGACAGCTGCGTGTGTAATATTGAAAATTGTATGTACAAGTCCCTATCCAGTGGCAAATGCACCATATGCAGCTTTGCCAAGAAGATTTTTGACGGAGAATGAGTCTAGCGTTAGTTTTCTATTTCCTTTTCAAATAAGGTTGTTGATCAATACAGAATGTGAATGTCAGCACGTGAATATTGACCAGAATAACAAGGGGCGAATATGTATGAAAATGAATATCGATATATATGTAACTTGTGAGGTAGAGAAAAATATCTTGTGAGTTATACCATGTTGTATCTTTTGTCGTTTGGTAATGGGCATTATATATGTATAGATTGTGTATACTAAATATATTAGCACCATACATTGACATTTCAATGGATGTGTCACCATAATGGCTGCGGTATGTTCCTATGAGATTGATTAAAATAGTTTTGGCATGCATGTGAGTTCTGGGTTCAGTAACGCCTGTTCGGTCAGTAATGATTCTGTTATTTACAGATATGTATATATATATCAGGTAACATGGTATTGACACCACCTTTAAATGTGGGGAAACGATTGAAACATCTATTAATGAAAATTTTTTGATAGAGGTTGCTTCTTACTGAGTCGGTTCTATCAATGTAATTACTGAGAATAGGTGATTTACAACGCGTGCGAATATATATTTTGGTGAAAAGGTACTGAAATGGAGCGAATGTAAACATGGGGATTGAATGATGCTTTTAAATATACTCGGACTCTGATTTTCAAGACACTCATAAGGTAAAAGAGGGGCCAGTGGCAAACATTTGGTCTAGTATTACCATACCGTGCGACGGTGTGTCTTTGCTTTTTGCTTTTTATAAGCGGTAGAGATAATAAAAACTTACTTGTAATTCAAAGTATGTCATTTCAAGATTGAGCAGGAAGGAAGAAGTGTGTGAGCTTACGCTGTTTTGTCCTAAACTTGATGTATAGTGGACTCGCGGAAATACATTCTTTGGAGTCTTACAGATTAATATATCATATCTCATTTTTGATCTTATAGACAATGACAAATGCTACTTGCACCCATGTTGAATGAGAGTTACACGTCCCAATAGACATGATAATCCAGTATGTACATGCATGATGTTAAATTAGGTATGGGACAGGATAGTATCAGAGTTTGCATCATATTGAATGAGGCTAGTGTGAGTATAAGAAAAGGAATAGTTTATCAAAAATTGATATATATTCTGAGAGAGAGCGTATAAAAAAATGCACTCCAATTCCACGTTAAGGCTCTCTAAGACTCAGAATAGTGATATAATGTGAGTCATGTGGTCACCTATATAAAATCTATGGGGACTGGATATATATACCATACATGAGGATGTACTAGGAAATATGAAAACATGCAATTGATACTTGGATACATCTCATTCATCTGTGCGAATAAGTGTTCCCTTTCTTTATGCTATGAGTTTATGTATACACGGGTTGAGTTTTGGAGGTTCCATTAAAGTCAAGTTGCAGTAGTTTCAGACAATTTTTGTGCAGAGTCTCCTGCTGAGGGACTGTTTGATATGCCAACATCAGAGTTCTCTTATGGGTGTACTTATTCACGCCTTTGTGTGCCAATTACACATGTGAATAAGCTCCGTGTTCGGTACCTGGAACATGGTGAACGTGAGTCTGGATTTTATGCTCCTCCGTACATGGCAGGATTTCATCGATAAATTTTATAAAGGAAACGTGACTACTTTCAGAATACACCTACCATGATAAGGCTATACTTGACAAGTCACAACATACATGAAATCCTCCATAGCATTGACTGTTTTGATATTGGCTTTTGTTTTGCATACTGTAGTAGAGTGTCAGTATGTTTTGATTTGGGTTATGATTGAAGATGCCAATCATACCTCTATAGAAACGTACATAAAGGGAATGCCATGGTGCATATGCGCCCAGTGGTAATACTCCTAATGCCAATCCGGTACTATGAAATATAAAGACCATCTCCCAAAATGAGCGAGAAATTGGAGGAGTAGAAGAGGATATCTGCTATGGCCTTTTGGAATATGAAAAGTTCAGAGGATCCACTCCGTCAGCAGGGCCGAGAAGATTCAAGTGGCGAAGGCCAGAACTCTTGACACATATCTATACTTTCTAGCCCAGGCACAATCATCTGCTGGCACAAACTCACTTTGTAACTCGGTTCTCTGCTTTGTCATGACTTGTGCTCAATGAAGTCCTTCTCTGCTTCAGTCTGCATGAGCACACAAATTCCTCAAGATGCTCCAGCTGGTTCCTGGGTGGAGGGAAAGGTCAAAAGTATCAGGTAATTGATATACCTCTTTTTCAAGCATGAGGGAGTGGGCGTTGTGGGTTTGTATCTAGAATGAGAGATGATCAGGGATAAATCCTATCTTACAAACCCTAATATAGCCTTCAAGAAACAATCACTACTCTCTTGTTATGGAAAAAAGTGATTAAGGTTCATTTTTTATATATTCACCAGGGGATATGAGACAAACACTCATATTAGACTCACCACACACACACACATCACACACACACACGAGGAAACCTATTCTGGAGAAGGTTCTACCACAATACTAGCTTGTTATCTAGATGGCGGTGACAGCTATGATCAGTGTGAATTGACTATGCTGTCTCACACTGGTCTCCTTGGGCAAACCCACCACCTCTTTCATGACCCAAGTAAGGGATCCAGTACCTTCCTTCTCAGGAATGGCCTTCTTCAGTGCACATGGTGGCTTTTGCCCATCCAAACATCAGTAGTGGCATAGAAATTATGACTCTGGGCTTGGTAGGACTACCAATTAGTAGCAGGGACTGGGACTGTGGGCTCCTCTATGCTAGATACCTGGTTTCCAAGTTGAGAGAGTTCCTGTCACCAGGATGTGAGGTGCGCTGTCTTCCTTGAAGGATGGGAGATGAGGTACATTCCTTGGAAATTCACTGCTCCTCCAACAGTGGTTTCCAAGGGTCGCATGAGATTTAGGCTTGCACCTATTTGCCAGAGAATTTTTCACAATGGACCAAGTTATTCAACTGAACCTGCGTTCAGGATCACCCCCTCACAGGCCTGGTTTTCCATCTTCCTGGGGATGAGAAGACAAAGCTTGATTCAGGACTCATCGATCATGTGGATTATGTTTTTGGTCCCTGTAGATTAACCTTCTGCCTCTCAGGGCGCCTAACAGATGCCTTCCTTAATATTCTTCAGTGAAATTCTGACCTACCGACACTTTGAGCCGTTCAGCGGGTAGATCCCCTACAACGCTGAATGACAATTATCAACCGTAGCTTGCATTTATGAGAAATTATATTTAGGTAATGGAAGTGAAGTAAGGTATGACATGATATTTATATTGGGGTGTGAAATGATTCTAGAGGAAGTATGTATTGGTATTGTGATTCAGGAACATTTGAAGTATGTGTTGGTGATTATTTTCCTTGATTACATAAAAAATTTGTAAGGGATGAAACATAGAAGGCCAATAGGATAGGTATTAGGAATTTTTTTATTATCCAACATTAATGTTCAATGATTTTTAACTATTATTCAACGTATTTTATAGGACACGTTAAGATTTGTGTTAATTAGGGGACAGACGCGACTGGCATGCCTATCAATCAACCAACGTTGACAGCTGCGTGTGTTAATATGAAATTGTATGTACAAGTCCCTATCACTGTGGCAAATGCACAATTATGCAGCTTTGCCAAAGATGATTTTGCGGAGAATGAGTCTAGCGTTATTTTTCTTCTATTTCCTTTTCCAATTTAGGTTGTTGATCAATTCAGAATGTGAATGTCAGCACCGTGGTAATATTGACCAGAATAACAAGGGGCGAATATGTAGAAAATGAATATCGATTTATATGTAATCTTGTGATGGTAGAGAAATCTTATTCTTGTAGTTATTTCATGTGTGAATCTTTGTCGTTTGGAATGGCTAAATATGTAAGATTGTGTAAACTAAAATATATTAGCACCTTACCATTGTCATTTCAATGGATGTGTCACCATATGGATAGTTATGTCTAGAGGAGTGATTTTAAAATTCAGGTTTTGGCATGCATGTGGTTTGGGTCAGTTAACGCCTTTTCGGGCAGTAATGGATTCTGTATTTACTGATATGTATATATATATCAGAAACATGGATATTGACACACCATAAATGTGAAAAACGATTGAAACATCTATTAATGAACAGTTTTTGATAGATGGTTGCTCTACTGGGGGTTCTATTCAATGAAATTTTGAGAATAGGTGATACGCGAATATATATTTTTGGTGAAAAGGTACTGAAATGGTTGCGAATGTAACATGGTGATTTGAAATGATTGCTTTTAATTATACTCGGACTCTGATTTTCCAAGACACAGTAAAGTAAAACGAGGGGCTAGTGGCATCATTAGCGTCTTAGTATTACATGTACCGTGTGTCTTTAGCTTTTTGCTTTATATTAAGCAGATAGTGATAATGAAAACTACTTGTATGTAATTCTAATGAATGTTCATTTCATTAGTGAGCTAGACAGGAAGAAGTGTGTGGAGCTTACGTGTTTTGACTAAACTGATGTATAGGACGCCGGGGAATACCATTCTTTGAGCTTACGATTATAAATATCTCTTATGATCTATTTAGACAATTGGAAATGCTACTGCACCCTGATGAAGAGAGTACACGTCCCAATAGACATGTGATAACTCACAGAAATTGTTCATTGCAATGATGTTTATTTAGTTATGGTGTACAGGATAGTATCTAGTTTGCAGTCAAATATTGAATGAGGCTAGTTTGAGTATAAGGAAAAGATTATGTATATCAAAAATATGATAATTTTCTGAGGACGAGAGCGTGTAAAACAATGCCACTCCAATCCACGTTAAGGCTCTCTAGGACTCAGATTGTTGTTTAATGTGAGTCATGTGGTAACTATATAATGTCTATGGTCTGGAATTATATACCTTTCATTGAGGATGTACTAGGAAATATGAAAAAACATGCAATTGATACTGGATACATCTCATTCAAAGTGCCGATTAAGTGTTCCCTTCCTATATTGCATGGTTTATGTTATACACTGGACCGTTGAGTGTTGGAGGTTCAATTTAGGTCAAGTTTCAGTTCAGACAATTTTTGTGAAGAGTCTCTGCTGGAGGGAATGTTTGATCTGCCTACATCAGAGTAATCTTAAGGATGTACTCTATTCACAGCATGTGTGCAATACACATGTGAATAAGCTCGTGTTTTCGGTACCTCGGGTTACATTGGTGAACGATAGAGTCAGGTTATTACGATAATCTTACATTGGAGGGATTCATCGTATAAATTTTATAATAGGAACGTGACTATTCAGAACACCTACATTGATTATGCAAACTGACAAGTCACATACATACATGAATCTCATAGCATCTGAATGTATTTGTTTATTGGCTTTAGTTTGGCCAAACTGTTAGTAGGAAGTCGTCAGTTTTGTTTTGGATTTGGGGTTATGATTGAAGATGCCAATCATTACTCTATAGAAACTACTTAATGGGAATGCATGTGCTTATGTCCAGTGCTAATTCTTCAAAATGCCATCCTGATCAATGACATTTAAAGACATCTCCAAATGGAGCGAGAATTGGAGAGAGTAGACGACGGATATCTGCTATGGCCTTTTGAATATGGAAAGTTCAGGGATCCACTTCCTTCAGCAGGGCGAGAAGATTCAAAGTGGGCGAAGACACAGAACTCTTGACACATTTCAATTCTTTTCTACCAGGCACCAGCATCAAGGCACACAACTCACTTGTATCTCGATTCTCCCTGCTTTGCATGTCTTAGTGCGCAAAGAGTCCTTCTCTGCTTCAGGGTCTTGATGAGCAACACAATTTCCTCAAGTTGCTCCTGCAGGTCCTGGGTAGGGTAAGGTCAAAAGTATCAGGGTATGATTGATATACCTCTTTTTCAAGCATGAGGGAGGTGGAGTTGTGGGGTTTGTAATCTAGAATGAGAGCATGAACAGGGAAAAATCTACATACAAACCTCTAAATAGCCTTCAAGAAAACATATCACTACTCTCATAGTTATGGAAAAAAAGAAAATAAGTTATTTTTTATTATATACAACCAGGGGGATATGAGGACAAAAAACACATATTCAGACACTACACACACACACACACATCACACACACACAGAACCTTTTCCTGGAGAAGGTCTACCACAATTATCAACTTGTTATCTGATTGGGGAGTCAGCTTCATGATCAAAGTGAAATAGACTATGCAGTCTCAACATTGTCTCCTTGGGCAAACCACACCACCTCTTTATTGACCTGTTGGGATCCAGTACGCTACTTTCAGGAATGGCCTCTCCTCAGTGCATGGCTGGCTTTTGCCCATCCAAACATCAGTAGTGGCTTTGAATTTATGACTCTGGGCCCTTGGTTAGGGACTACAATAAGTATGCAGACTGGACTGTGGCTGCCCACTCTCATGCTTAGTTACCTGGATTCAAAGTTGAGAGAGTTCCGTCAATAGGAAGTGAGGTTGTGCTGACGTCCTGGAAGGAAGGGAGTTGAGGTTCACTTCCTTGGAATTCACTGTCTCCCAACCAGTGGTTTCCAAGGGTCGCATGTGATTAGGCTGCACCTATTTGCCAGAGAATTTTTCACCATAGGACCAAGTTATACCACTGAACCTGCGTTCAGGAAATCCACACAGGCCTGGTTTTTTTCACATCTTCCATGGGATGAGAAGACATAAGGCTTGATTTCAGGATCATACGACCTCTTGTGGATTATGTTTTTGGTCCCTGAAGATAAACCCTTTGCACTCTCTCGGGCCTACACAGAATGCCTTCATTAATATTCTTCAGTGAAATTATGACATAGAAACTTTTGAGCCTTTCAGCCGGGCTAGTTCCCCTACAAGCCTGAATGAGACAATATTCAACCCGTACGCATGCACTTATGAGAAATTATATTGAGTAATGGTGTTGGAAGTTAGGATGGAACATGATATTCTTATATTTGGGTGAGAAATGTTCTCGAGGAAGAATGTTGGTATTGTGTTACAGGAACTTTTGTAAGAATGTTGTTGGTGAAAATTTTCCATTGAAACATAAAAATTTGTAAGGGATGAAAAACATAGAAGGCCATTAGGATAGTAA
The DNA here is from genome assembly GCA_025594165.1 of Tamias sibiricus. Classification (NCBI taxonomy): domain Eukaryota; kingdom Metazoa; phylum Chordata; class Mammalia; order Rodentia; family Sciuridae; genus Tamias; species Tamias sibiricus. The sequence goes on from JAKELJ010000506.1 coordinate 8,502, forward strand.
TTAGGAAATTTTTTCATTTATCCATACATTATGTTCAATGATTTATTAACTATTATTCAACGTATTAATGGGACAAGGGTTAAATATGTGTTAATTAGGGGAAGCACGCATGGTTCCTATCAATTACATACGTTGTCTGCTGCGTGTGTAATATTGTACAATTGTTGTACAAGTCCCTATCCAGTGGCATATGCACCATATTGCAGCTTTGCCAAGAAGATTTTTGACGGAGGAATGAGTCTAGCCGGATAGTTTTTATTTCCTTTTCAAATAAGGTTGTTGATCAATTACAGAATGTGATGTCAGCACGTGAATATTTGGAACAGAATAACAAGGGGCGAATAATGTATGAAAATGAATATCGATATATATGTAACTAGTGAGGTAGAGAAATCTATCATGGTGAGGTTATTCAGGTTGATCTTTGTCGTTTGGATTGGCTAAATATGTTAAGATTGTGTAAACTAAAATATATTAGCACCCATACCTTAGGACATTTCAATGGATGTGTTCACCATAGGCTAGTATGTTTTAGAGATGATTTAAAAATAGGTTTTGGCATGCATTGTGAGTTCAGGTGTCAGTAACGCCTTTTCGTTCAGTAATGGATCTGTATTTATCAGATATGTATATAGTATATGCAGGATACATGGATATTGACACCACCATAAATGTGAAAAACTAGATTGAAACATCTATTACATGACATTTTTTGATAGAGGTAGCTCTAGCTGGGATGTTTCTATCATGAAAATTTTGAGAATAGGTGATACGCGAATTTATCTTATGGTGAAAAGTTACTGAAATGGATGCGTAATGTAACCTCGGTTGAATTGAAATGATGCTTTTAAATATACTCGGAATGCTGATTTTCAAGGACAAACATGTGTGTAAAACGAGGGGCAGTGGCAACATTAGGTCTAGTAATTACATACCGTGTGTCTTTGCTTTTTGCTTTAATAAGCAGTTGAGGATAATGAAAACTACTTGTATTTCAAAAAGAATGTTCATTTCTAAGTGAGCAGGGAAGAAGATGTGTGTGAGCTTACGTGGAATTGTTTTTGGTTTGACTAAAACAGGATGTATAGTGACCTCCTGGGTATACATTCTTTGAGCTTACAGATTATTACATATCTCGATATGATCTATATAGACAATTGAAATGCTACTGCACCCATGATGAATGTGAGTTACACGTCCCAATAGACATGATAACTACACAGAAATGTACATGCAATGATGTTAAATTAGGTATAGGGTTGACAGGAATAGTATCCAGAGTTGCATCAAATATTGAATGAGGCTTTGGTAGTGTGTGTATAAGGACAATGTAATATGTATATCCAAAAATATGTTAATTTCTTGAGGAGAGTAGTGTAAAAACATGCTACTCCAATCACGTTAAGGCTCTCTAAGGACTCAGAATAGGTGCTATAATGGTGAGTCTTGTGGTAAATTTATTAAATTATGACTGGGAAATATATACCAATACATGAGGATTTACGTAGAAAATATGAAAACATGCAATTGATACTTGGATACATCTCATTCAATGTTGCGATAAGTGTTCCCTCTATATGCTATGAGTTTATGTATACCACTGGTTGAGTTTTGGATGTTACATTTAAGTCAAGTTTCAGTTCAGACACTTTTTGTGCTAGAGTCTCTGTGAGGAATGTTTGATCCTGCCACATAGAGTACTCGTTAGGATGTACTCTATTCACAGCATGTGTGCCAATAACATGTAAATAGCTCTGTGTTCGGTACCTCCGGGACATGTGTGAACGTGACGTAGGATATGAAGTTCCTCCTACATTGGTGGGATTCATCGATGAAATTTTATAAAGGAAAACGTCGACTACTTTTTCAGAACACCTACCATTGATAATGCAACTGACATGTCACAAACATACGATGAATCCTCATTAGCATCTGACTGTATTTGATATTGGCTTTAGTTTTGCCAAACTGTTAGTAGAAGTACTGTCAGATGTTTAGGATTAGGGTTATGATTAAGATGCCAATCATACTCTATAGAACTACATAAAGGGAATGCATGTGCATATGCTCCAGTTTTAATACTTCCAAATGCCCATCCTGAACATTGACATATAAAGACCATCTCCCAAAATGAGGCGAGAATTGGAGAGAGTAGAAAGAAGGATATCTGCTATGGCCTTTTGAGATATGGAAAAGATCAGAGGATCACACTCCTTCTGTTTTATGCATGGGACGAGAAAGTATTAAAGTGGCGTAGGCACAGAATACTCTTGGATATATCTATACTTTTCTACCCCAGGCACCATCAGCAGGCAGGCACAATCTCACTTGTATCTCAGGTTCTACTGCTTTGTCTTGACTTGCTGCTCAAGAAGTCCTTCTCTGCTTCAGTTCGTGTTGAAGCAAACACAAATTCCTCAAGTGCTCCAGCAGGTCCTGGGTAGGGGTTGGTAAAGTATCAGGGTATTGATATACCTCTTTTTCAAGCATGAGGGAGGTGGCGTTGTGGGTTTGTATCTAGATTGAGGGATGAACAGGGATTTATCTACATACAAACCCTAAATAGCCTTCAAGAAACACTCACTACTCTCTAGTTATGGAAAAAAGTAAATAAGTTATTTTTTAATATATACACCAGGGGATATGAGACAAAACCACAATTCAGACACACACAAACACAATCACACACACACACACACACACACACAGGAAACCTCATTCCTGGAGAAGTTCTACCACAATACAACTTGTTAACTGATTTGGGAGTCTGCTATGATCAGTTGAAAATTGATATGCTGTCTCAACACTGGTCTCCTTGGCAAACCTACAACCTCTATCATGGACCAGTAGGGATCAGTACCTTCCTTCACGGATTGGCCTATCCTCAGTGCAATGGTGGCTTTTGCCCTCCAAAACATCGTAGGGCATAGAAATTATGACTTCTGGGGCACTTGGTAGGACTACCATTAAGTATGCAGGACTGGTGGAATGTGGCTTGACCCTCTATGCTTAGTTACAGGATTCCAGTTGAGAGTAGTTCCGTCAACAGGAAGTGAGGTGAGCTGACTTCCTTGAAGGTAGGGGTGATGAGGTCACTTCTTGGATTCACTGTCTAACCAAATCAGGGTTTCTAAGGGTAGCTGAGATTTAGGCTGCACCTATTAGCCAGAGAATTTTTCAACCAATGGACATGTTTATACCACTGAACTGCGTTCAGGTATCCACACAGGCCTGGTTTTTTCATCTTCCATGGGATGAGAAGTCAAAGCTTGATTCAGACTCATCGCTAATGTGGATTATGTTTTTGGTCCAGAAGATATCCTTCTGCCTCTCAGGGACTTCACCACAGATGCCTTCATTAATATTCTTCAGTGAAAATTTCTGACCTGTCCTTTGAGCCTTTCAGACGGGCTCTAGATCCCCTAAAGCCTGAATGACAATATAACGTACGCATGCATCTTATGAGGAAATTATATTTAGGTAATGGAGTTGAAGTTGAAGGATCATGAACATGATATTTATTTTGGTGTGTGAGAAAAGATTCTCGAGGAAGAATGTTGGTATTGTGAGACAGGGATACATTTGTAAGAATGTGTTGGGAAATTTTCCATTGAAACATAAAAATTTGTTAAGGGATGAAAATAGTATGGCCATAGGATAGTAATTAGAAATTTTTTATTATCCAACATTAATGTTCAAATTGATTTAGTACCTATTATTCAACGTCATTTAATGTGGACAAGTTAATTATGTGTTAATTAGGGGAAGCATGCATGGATCCTATAAATCAACATACGTTGACTGCTGCGTTGTTGCTAATATGAAAATTGTATGTACAAGTCCTATTCCTGTGGCAAAAATGCACCATTGCAGCTTTGCCTAAGAAGATTTTTGACGGAGAATGAGTCTAGCGTTAGTTTTCTATTCCTTTTCAATAATAGGTTGTTGATCAATTACAGAATGTGAATGTCAGCACGTGTATTTTGACCAGATCTAATGTAACTTGTGAGGTAGAGAAAACTATCATGTGAGTAATACCTTGTGAATCTTTGTCGTTTGGAATGGTAAATATGTAGATTGTGTAAACTAAAAATATATTGCACCATGACCATTGACATTTCAATGGAGTGTCACCATATGCTCGTATGTTCTTTTAGAGATTGATTTTAAAAATTAGTTTTGGCAGATGCTGTGAGTTCAGGGTCAAGTGAACGCCTTTTGGTCAGTTATGGATTCTGTTTTTACCAGATTGTATATATATTTCAGGAAACATGGATATTGACACCACCATAAATGTGAAAACGATTGAAACATCTATTTTAATGAACATTTTTTGAGTAGAGGTCTGCTCTAATGAGTGTTCTATCTTTGAAATTTTGGAAAGGTGATACTGAAGCGTATATATCTTATGGTGAAAAGGTACTGATAATGGATGCGATTGTAATTGGGGGAATTGAATTGATGCTTTTAATTTACTCGGACTCTGATTTTCAAGGGACTCACATTAAAGTTAAAACGAAGGGGCAGTGGCAACATTCGTCTAGTATTAACATACCGTGTGTCTTTAGCTTTTTGCTTTATATAAAGGAAAAAAAAACCAGTAGAGATAATAAAAAAACTACTTGTAATACAATGAATGTTCATTCAAAGGGGGAATGAGCAGGATGGAAGATGTGTGTGAGCTTACGTGTTCTTGACCTATTCATGATGTATTGTGACTCCTGGAATACTTTCTTTGGTGGCTTACAGATTAATACATATCTCATATTGATCTATATAGACCAATTGAAATGTACTGCACCCATGAATGAATGAGAGTACACGTCCCAATAGACATGAATAACTCACAGAAAATGTACATGCAATGATGTTAAATTAGGTATGGTGACAGGAATATTATCAGAGTTTGCATCAAAATATTGAATGAGGCTAGTTGAAGTATAAGGAAAAGAATATGTATATCAATAAATATGATTAATTTCTGAGAGAGAGCGTATAAAAATACAATGCCTCAATTCCACGTTAAGGCTCTCTATGGACTCTGATTAGTGTATTTTTGTGATCATGTGGTAATCTTATATAATCTATGGAATGGAAATATATAACTTACTTGAGGAGTTTACTAGGAAATATGAAAACATGCAATTGATACTTGGATAACTTCTCATTCATAGTGCGATAAGTGTTCCATTTAATGCATGAGTTTATGTATACACCTGGTTGAGTTTTGGTAGGTTCCTTAAAGTCATTGTTTCAGTTCAGACAATTTTTGTGCAGAGTCTCCTGCTAGACGGAATGTTTGATCTGCAAACCATCAGTGTATCTCTTAAGGATGTTCTCTATTCACAGCTTGTGTGACAGATACACATGTGATTAAGCTCCGTGTTCTCGGGTACGTTGGGACATGGTGATCGAGAGTCAGGATATTAAGCGGGGATCCTACTACAATTGGAGGATTCATCGATAAATTTTATAAAGGAAACGTGACTACTTTCAGAAACACTACCATTGATTTTATGAAACTGAACAGTCACAACATACATGATCCTCATAGCATCTGGACTGTATTTGATATTGGGCTTTATGTTTTGACCAAAAACTGTTTGTAGACTGTCGTCAGTATGTTTAGGATTAGGGTTTTTATGATTGAAGATGCCAATCCATACTCTATAGAACTACATTAAGGGACAGCATGTGAATTTGCTACCTGTGTGAAATACTTCCAAATGCCAATCCTGAACAATGACCTTAAAGGACCATCTCCAAATGGCGTGAATTGGAGAGATTAGATAGATGAATATCTGCTATTCTTTGGCCTTTTGAATAGGAAATTGATCAGAGGTCACACTCCTTCAGCAGGCCGAGAGAAGATTCACTGCTTGCACCGGGCAGTGGCGAAGGCACAGAACTATTGACACATTTCTATACTTTTCTACCCCAGGCACCATTCATTCAGCAGGCACAAACTCACCTTGTGTCTCGGTTCTCCTGCTTTGTATGACTTGTGCCTCAAAAGAGTCCTTCTCGGCTTCAGTCCTTGATGAGCAACACAAATTCTCAAGTGCTCACAGCAGGTCCTGGGTAGGGAAGGTCAAAAGTATTCAGGGTATTGATATACCTCTTTTTCAAAGCAGGAGTGACGTGGGGTTGTGGGTAGTATTCTAGAATGAGGAATGAACAGGTTAAATCTAAATTACAAAACCTTAAATAGCCACTTCAAGAAAACAACTCACTTACTCTATTGTTATTGGAAAAAAAGATTATTAGTTGATTTTTTTTAAATTATACAACAGGGGTATGAGACAAAACCTCATATTCAGACACACTACACACACACACACAAACACACTCACAGGATCCTTTCCTGGAGTAGGTCTAACACAATACAACTTGTTATCTGATTGGGGAGTCAGCTATGATCAAGTGAAGTTGACTATGCATGTCTCATCACTGGTCTCCTTGGGCAAACCTACCACCCTTAGCATGACCCAGTAGGGATCCAGTACCTTCCTTCTCAGGAATGGCCTCTCCTCAGTGCAATGGTGGCTTTTGCCCATTCAAACATCAGTAGTGGCATAGAAATTATGGACTCTGGGCTTGGTGGACTCCAATAAGTAAGCAGACTGGGAACTGTGGCTGCCCCTCTATGTTAGTTACTGGATTCCATGTTGAGGAGAGTTCCGTCACCAGGGAAGTGAGGTGAGTGACTTCCTTGAAGGATGGGAGATGAAGGTCACTTCCTGGAAACACTGTCTCCCAACAGTGGTTTTCCAGTCGCATGAGATTTAGGCTGCACCTATTTGCAGAGAATTTTTTTCACATTGGACCAAGTTATTCCACTGAACTGCGTTCAGGAATCCCACACAGGCCTGTTGTTCCATCTTCCATGCGATGAGAAGACAAGCTTGATTCAGACTCATCCGACTCTTGGTTGGATTTTGTTTTGGTCCCAGAAGTTAACCGTCTGCCTCTAGGGCCTACACAGTTGCATTCCTTAATATTCTTCAGTCGAAAATTCTGACCTCGACCTTTGTGCCTTTCAGCCAGGGCTAGATCCCCATACAAGCCTGATATGACATATCAACCGTAGTCGCCATGCACTTATGAGAAATTATATTTAGGTAATGGAGGTTGATAGTAGGATGATCATGATAGTTTATATTTTGGTACGCGTGAGGTGAGAAATGATTCTCGAGGAAGAATGTTGGTTTTGTGATACAGGAACATTTGTAAGAATGTGTTGTGAAAATTTTCCATTGAACATAAAAATTTGTAAGGGATTGAAAAATAGAAGCATAGGATAGTAATTGGGAAATTTTTTATTATCCAACATTAATGTTCCGATGATTTATTAACTATTATTCAACTTTATTAATGGACAAGTTAATTATGTGTTAATTAGGGGAAGGCACGCCATTGGATCCTATCTATCAACCATACGGTTGCCAGATGTGTGTGTAATATGAAAATGTATGTACAAGTCCTATCAGTGGCAAATGCACATATGCAGCTTTGCCCCCCCCCCAGAAGATTTTTGACGGAGATTGAGTCTAGCGTTAGTTTACTATTTCCTTTTCAAATATGGTTGTTGATCAATCCACAGAATGTGGAATGTCAGAACGTGATATTGACCAGTTTAACAAGGGTTGCGAATTATTGTATGGATAATGAATATCGATATATATGTAACCTTGTGAGGGTTATGAGAAAACGTATCATGTGAGTCTATAACCATGTATGAATCTTTGTCGTTTGGAATTGGGCTTTAAATATGTAAGATTGTGTAAACTTAAATATATTAGCACCCTCACCATTGATCTATTTCCTAATGGATGTGTCTCATATGCTCGTATGTTCTTAGAGGATTGATTTAAAATTAGGTTTTGGCACATGCTTGTGAGGTTCAGGGTCAGTAACGCTCTTTTCGGTCAGTTAATGATTCTGTATTTACAGATATGTATTATATATCAGGAAACATGGATATTGACACCTCCATAATGTGAAAACGATGGATAACATCTTTTAATGAACATTTTTTGATAGAGGTAGCTCTACTGGGGTTTTTCTATCAATGAAATTTGAGTATAGGTGATTCGCGAATATTCTTATGGTGAATAAGGTAAACTGAATTTGGATGCGAATGTTACATGGTGAATTGAAATGATGCTTTTTATTATACTCGGACTCTGATTTTCAAGGACACACATAAAGTAAAAGAGTGGCAGTGTGGCAACTTTTGGTTTGTAGTACATACCGCGGTCGTCTTTAGCTTTTTGCTTTAATAAGCAGTAGAGATAATGAAAACTACTTGTAATTCAAAGAATGGTTCACATTTCAAAGTGTGCAGGGAAGAGACATGTGTGTGAGCTTACGTGTTTTGACTAAAAAATCATGATGTATAGTGACTTCTGGGAAGAATACATTCTTTGAGCTTCAGATTAATACATTATCTCATATGTTCTATATAGGACCTAATTGAAAATGCTACTGCACCCATGATGGAATGAGAGTACCGTCCCATAGACATGATAACTCTCAGAAAATTGTACCATGCAATGATGGTAAATTAGCGTATTGGTGACAGTGAATAGTATAAGAGTTTGAATCTAAATATTGAATGAGGCTGGTTTTGTGTATAAGGATAAGAATATGTATATCTATAATATTGATAAATTTCTGAGAGAGAGTGTATAAAACATGCACTCCATCCACGTTATGGCTCTCTAATGGGACTTCAGAATAGTGTTTAATGTGAGTCTGTGGGTAATATATAAAATCTATGGACTGGAAAATATATACCATACATGTGGAGATTGTTTCTAGGTATTATGAAAAAACATGCAATTGATTACTTGGGATACATCTCATCAAAGTGCCGATAGTGTTCCTCTATATGCAGAGTTTATGTATAAACTGGTTGAGTTTGGAGGTTCCATTAAGTCTAAGTTGCAGTTCCAGACAATTTTTGTGCAAGAGTCTCATGCTGAGGAATTGATTTGATCTGCCAATCCATCAGAGTACTCTTAAGGATGACTCCTATTCACTGCATGTGTGCCATTTAAACAATGTGAATAAGCTCGTGTTTGGTACCTGGGAACATGGTGATCGAGAGTCAGGATATTAAGCTCCTTCTAAATTGGAGGATTCATCGATAAATTTTATAAAGGAACGCGACTACTTCAGAACACCTACCCATTTATAATGCAACTGACATGTCACAACATACATGAATCCTCATTAGCATCTGACTGTATTTGATATTGGCTTGTAGTTTTGCCAACTGTTAGTAGTTGTCTGTCAGTATTTGTGTTTTGGATTAGGGTTATGATTGAAGAAATGCCAATCATACTCTTATAGAACTACATTAAAGGGAATGCATGTGCATATGCTCAGTGTGGTAATACTTCAAAATGCCATCCTGAAAAACTATGAATATAAAGACATCTCCCAAAATGAGCGAGAATTGGAAGAGTGTAGAAGGAAGGATATCTGCTATGGCCTTTTGAATATGGTAAAAGGATCAGAGGATCACATCCTTCAGCAGGCCGAGAAGATTCAAGTGGCGAAGGCACAGAAACTCTTGACACACTTTCTATACTTTTCTTCCCAGGCAACCATATCAGCAGGCACAAACTCATTGTATCTCGGTTCTCCTGCTTTGTCTGAATTGTGCTCAAAGAAAGTCCTTCTCTGCTTCAGTTCTTGATGAGCAACACAAACTTCCTCATGTGGCTCCAGCAGGTCTGGGTGGGGAAGGTCAAACAGTATCTGTGGTATTGAATATTACCCTCTTTTTGCAAGCCTTGAGGGATGGTGGCGTTGTGGGTTTGTATCTAGAATGCAGAGTATGAACAGGGATAAATCTAATTCAAATCCCTAAATAGACTTCAATGATATACAACTCACTACTTCTCTAGTTTGGAAAAAAAGAATAAGTGTATTTTTTATTATATACACCAGCGGGATATGAGTGGAGACTAAACCACATATTCAGACTCACTCACACTCACACTCAACACACACACACACCTCTCACAGGAAACCTATTCCTGGAGAAGGTTTTCTACCACAATACAACTTGTTATCTCGATTGGGGAGTCACTATGAGCAAGTGAAAATTGACTGCTTATGCTGTTCCATCCACTGGTCTCCTTGGGCAAACCCACACCTCTATCATGGACCAGTAGGGATCCTAGTACATTCTCTTCTCAGGAATGGCCTCTCCTCAGTGCAATGGTGATTTTGCCATCCAAACATCCAGTTGTGGCATTGAAATTATGAACTCTGGGCTTGGTTGGACTACCATAAGTAAAGCAGGGACTGGACTGTGGCTGCCCCTCTATGCTTAGGTTACTGGATTCCATGTTGAGGGAGAGTTCCGGAGTCACCAAGGAAGTGAGGTGAGCTGACTTCCTTGAAGGAAGGGAGATGAGGTCACTTCCTTGGAAATCACTGTTCCCATCAGTGTTTCCAAGGGTCGCTTGCAGATTTGGCTGCACCTATTTGCCAGAGAATTGTTCACACAATGGGACAAGTTATACCAATGATCCTGCGTTCAGGTAATTCCTACACAGGCCTGGTTTTTTACATCTTCCATGGGTGATGAGAAGTCAAGCTTGATTCATACTCATCCGCTCATGTGGATTATGTTTTTGGTCCCAGAAGATTACCTGTCTGCCTCTTCTGGGCCTACACAGTGCCTTCCGTAATATTCTTCAGTGAAATTCTGACCTCGTCCTTTGAGCTTTCCAGCCGGGCTAGATCCCTACATGCCTGAATGACCAAATTCAAACCCTGCTTCGCATGCCACTTATTCGAGAAAATTTATATTTTAGGTAATGGAGTTGAAGTAAGGATGTACTGATATTTATATTTGGGTGTGAATTGTTGCTCGAGGAAGAATGTTGGTATTGTGATACTGGAACATTTGTAGATGGTGTTGGTGAAAATTTTCTTGAACATAAAAAATTTGTAAGGGATGAAACATTAGCAAGGCCATAGAGATTGGAATTAGGAAATTTTTTATTATCCAACTTAATGTTCAATGTATTTATTAACTATGTATTCATGTATTATATGGACAAGCTTAAATATGTGTTAATTAGAGGGAAGCACGCATGGATCCTATCAATCTAATTACGTTGACAGCTGCGTGTGTAATATTGAAAATTGTATGTACAAGTCCCATATCAGTGGCAAATGCACCATATGCAGCTTTGCCAGAAGATTTTTGACGGAGAATGAGTCTAGCGTTAGTGTTTCTATTTCCTTTTCAAATAAGGTTGTTGATCAATACAGAAGGTGAATGTCAGCACGTGAATATTGACAGAATTTACAAGGGGCGAATATGTATGAAAGTTGAATATCGATTTATATGTAACTTGTGAGTAGAGAAAACTATCATGTGAGTTATACCATGTTGATTCTTGTCGGTTTGAATGGCTAAATTGTAAGATTGTGTAAACTAAAATTTATTAGCACCCATTCCATTGTATTTCATATGGTTGTGTCAACAATATGCTCGTATGTTCTTAGAGATTGATTTAAATTTACCGGTTTTGGCATGAATGTGAGTTCAGGTGTCAGTAACGCCTTTCTCGCGTCAGTAATGATTCTGTATTTACAGATATGTATATATATATCAGGAAACAGGGATAATTGACACCACCATAAATGTGAATACGTTGTAAACATTATTATTGGAACTTTTTTTTGATAGAGGTAGCTCTACTGGGTGTTCTTATCAATGAAATTTTGAGTATAGTGATACGCGAATCTATCTTATGGTGAAAAGGTACTGAATTGGATGGCGCTATGTAACATGGATAATTGATATTGATGCTTTTATATATTACTCGGACATTGATTTTCTCAAAGGTACACACATAAAGTAAAAACGCAGGAGGCAAGTGCAACATTAGGTCTAGTTATTACATTACCGTGTGGCTTTAGACTTTTGTTTAATATGCAGTTAGAGATAATGAAAACTACTTGTAATTCAAAGAAATGTTCATTTCAACAGTGAGCAGGAAGGAAAAAGAGTGTGTGAGGATCCTTACGGTCGTTTTGACCTAAAACATGATTTGTATAGTGACTTCCTGGGGACTACTTCTTGAGCTAGTACAGACTTGAAATACATATTCCATATGATCTATATAGACTAATTGAAATGCTACTGCACCCCATGTCATTGAATGAGAGTACACTTCCACCATAGACATTTAACTCACAGAAAATGGTAACCATGCCATTAATGTTAAATTAGGTTCTGGTGACAGGAAAAAAAAAACAAAAATGAAAAAATAGTATCATCGAGTTTGCATCAAATTTTGAATGAGGATAGTTTTGAGTATAAGGAACATGAATATGAATATCAAAAATATGAATAAATTTCTGAGAAGGAGAGCGTAATCAAACCAATGCACTCAATCCTCGGTTTAAGGCTCTCTATTAGGGGACACAGAATTAGTGGTATAATGTGGAGTCTATGTGTGTAAATATAAAAAATCTATGACTGGAATTATCTATACCATACATGATGGAATAGTTCTAGGAAATATGGAAAACATTGCAATTGATACGTTGGATACAACATCATTCAAAGTGCCGACTAAGTGTTCCCATACTATAATGCCAAAGAGTTGAGGTATACACTGGTTGAGTTTTGGAGGTTCCCATTAAAGTCAAGTTTCAGTTTCGAGACCAAGTTTTTTGTGCAAGAGTCTCCTGCTGAGGGATTGTTGTGATCTGCCTACAACATCAGATGTACTCTTAAGGATGTACTCTATTAGCACGAGGGCAATGTGTGGCCATACACATGTGAATAAGCTCCGTGATTCGGTACCTGGGAACATGCGAGAACTGGGCAGAATCAGTATATTAAGCTCCTCCTACATTGGAGGATTTCATCGATAAATTTTTTATAAAGGTAAAACGTGACTAACTTTCAGATAACACTACCATTGTATACTGGAAACTGACAAGACACAACATACATGAATCCTCATAGCATGCTGACTGTATTTGATTGTAAGCTGGCCAGTGGTAAGCTGCCTGGGTACCGTAAACCGGGATAAAAACTCTCGGAGGCAGAGTTAAGCTTTTACTACTTTTACTTCTACTTTCTTAGAGAGAGCTTAGAGAGGGAAAGAAAGATTTTTAGAGAGAAAGATTAAAGCGAGCTTTTCTTCTTGTCTTCTTAGCTTAGAGTTAGAGTCTAGAGAGAAAGAAAGATAGAGCTTAGCTTAGAGAAAGATTAGAGCTTCTTTCTTCTCTCTTTCTTTCTTCCTTCTTCTTTCTTCTGTCTTCTGTCTTCCTCAGGAGCCTCGGCCTAACTCTGACCAGTCATTACTTCTTCTATCTGGTTTCAGTCTTACTGTCTTCTATCTGGTTTCTCTTCTGTAACCGCTCTGCCTACGTTCTGGCCGCTCTGATTCTTCTGACCGACCGAGTGACTGCCCGGCTGACTGAATTCTCCGTTCTTCTCAACTCGGATCCGCTTTCACCCGGTTATATACCTTCAGGTTTGCGGGTGCCTACAGGTGCGTCACATACATATCAGGTGGAACTTATGGCTTCCAGCTAGCTACAACAGCCCTTCCTAATTAGGGCTCCTTCATATTCCTTCCTTTAGTTTAAAAAGGTGCTTTAAATTCTATTTTCTCTATTTTATTTTCTCTATTTTTTCTTTTATTTTTCTTGTCCCTACCTAGCTTTTTCACCTTTTATTTTTGAAAGGGTGGATATTTGAGCCCTTTTTGAGAAGGTGCTGTGGCTTTAAGGAAGCCTAATGCTGAGGAGCAGCTAACGCACCTTAGTTAAGCACAATTGCATAAGCGGCTTTGACTTTTTTTTTTTTTTTTCTTCTTTCTTTATTTTTTTCTTTATGGCTTTCTTGCCAAAGCTCAATGGCTTTTTTTTTGCTGCATGGTTTTTACCATGCTATTTAATTCTCTATTTTCTTTTATGCTCATGGCTTTTTTCTTTATACAAAAGCTCAAGGCTTTTTCTCTATATTTTTTATGGCTTTTGGCCGGCTACTCTGCTTCGGCTTTTGGCCAGGCTCGCTTCGGCTTTTCGCTTTGGCTACTCTGCTTCGGGCTTAATTCTTAACTGGCCTCAACTGATGTCAGAGGCTATGCTCTCTTGTTTACTACTCTTTTTGCTGGTCTCATTCTGAGTCTGAGGCTATGCTTTTTCATTGCTCTCCTCACTATACATCTACTTAGCTTCTTGTTTCTTATTTCTTCAGCTTTTCTTCTCTGCCTACCGAGCCCGGACGGACCACCATTTGTACGCTGCTGTCACGGCCCATGCCACGGCGCCGCCACGGGAGGAAAATTCTCGAGGCAGAGTACTAGCTTTTGCTACTTTCACTTCTACTTTCTTAGAGCTTAGAGAGGGAAAGAAAGATTTTTCTTAGAGAGGGAAAGAAAGATTTTCTTCTTTAGCTTAGAGTAGAGTCTTAGCTTAGAGTAGGGAGAAGATTAAAATGAAAGCTTTTAGAAGCTTAGAGCTTAGCATAGAGAGAAGATTAGAGCTTCTTCTTTCTCTCTTTCTTTCTTCCTTCTTCTTTCTTCTTGTCTTCTGTCTTCCTCAGGAGTGCTTCCTCGGTTCTAACTCTGACCAGTCCATAACTTCTTCTATCATCTGGTTTCTCATTCTGTCTTCTATTCTGGTTTACTCTTCTGTAACCGCTCTGCCTACATTCTGGCAGCTCTGATTCTTCTGACCGACCGAGTGACTGCCCGAACTGGCTGAATTCTCTGTTCTTCTCACTCGGACCGCTTTCACCCGGTTCATATACCTTCAGGTTTGCGGGTGCCTACAGTGTGCGTTTCACATACATATCAGGTGGAACTTTATGGCTTCGTGCTAGCTACAACAGCCCATTCCTAATTAGGGCTCCTTCATATTGATATTGGACTTTAGTTTTGCCAAACTGTTTAGCAAGAAGTCGTCAGTATGTTTTAGGATTAGGGTTATGATTGAAGATGCCAATCATTCTCTATTATAGAAACTACATAAAGGGAATGCATGTGCATATGCTCCAGTGTAATACTTCCAAATGCCATCCTGAACAATGACATATAAAGACCATCTCCCCAACAATGAGCGAGAATTGGAGAGAGTAGATAGAAGGATATCTGCTATGTCCTTTGTTGAATATGGAAAAGATCAGAAGGGATTCACACTCCTTCAGCAGGCCGAAGGAAAGATTTCATGTTGCGAAGGCACAGAAACTCTGACACATATCTATACTTTGTCTACCCGCAGGCACCATCATCAGCAGGCACAAACTCACTTGTATCTCGGTTTCTCCTGCTGTGTCATCGAACTTGTGCCTCCAAAGAAGTTCCTTCTCATGCTTCAGTCTTGATGAGCCACCACAAATTTCTCACAGTAGGCTACAGCCAGGTCATGGGGTAGGGAATGAGGTCAAAAGTATTCAGGGGATTGATAATACCTCTCTTTTTCAAGCACTGATGAGGATGTGGTCGTTGTGTGGTTTGTATCTAGAATGAGAGATGAGACGGGATAAATCTACATACAAACCCTTAATAGCCTTCAAGAAAAAACACTCACTAACTCACTTAGTTATGGAAAAATGAAATAAGATATATTTTCATTATATATACACCAGGGATATGCGACATGAGACCAAAAAACCAAAACATTATAAATTATTCACACACACACACACACACACACACACACACAGCACCCACAGGAACGAATTCCTGGAGAAGGTCTACCACAATACAACCTTGTTATCTGATTGGGGAGTCAGCTACTGATAAACAAGTGAAGTTGACTATGCTGTCTCAACACTGGTTCTCCTCTGGGCAATCACCCCACCACCCTCCTATCATGACCCAGTAGGTATCCAGTAACCTTCCTTCTCAGGAATGGCCTCTCCCATCAGTGCAAATGGTTGGCTTTTGCCCATCCAAACCATCAGTATGTGGCATAGAAAATTATGACTCTGAGGCCTTGGTAGGACTTCATCCCAATAAGGTTCAGCAGACTGGGACTGTGGCTGCCCCTCTATGGGTTATGGTTACAAACATTGGATTCACAAAGTATGAGAGAGTGTTCGGTTTCACCAAGCGGGGGAAAAAAGTGAGGTGAGCTGACTTCCTTGAAGGAAGGAGATGATGGGGTCACTTCCTTGGAAATCACTGTCTTCCACCAGTGGTATCCAAGTGTCAGCATGAGATTTTAAGGAACTGTGCACCTATTTGCCAGACGAATTTCTTTCACCAATGAACCCTAGTTAT